>BLQM01000029.1:87836-113394 GCA_012489335.1 Triparma laevis f. inornata
TGTCTGATTTAGATGATTGCCTTTCTTTAGTTCATCTCTTCGCTACGCTCCCGGCGGGGAAGATCCCCACGAGCATCATACAGAAGTGCAAGCATTTGGTTAACGGATGGTCTGCAGCCGTCTGCCTCTCGGGAGGGGTTTCGAAAACCTTCGTCTCCGTGAAGGGAATTTACTATGAGACTGTCATTCAAGGAGGTGAGACCGCACTGGGAGGAGCGAAGCGACGAGCATTAGAACCATTCTAAACTAACTCGTCGCTTCGCTCCTCGGCTCGCTTCCCTTGCCGCTCCTCGCTCTCCCCCCACCACAGTCACCATCCGCTGGCTCCAACCCCACAACTACACCCAGAAGATGGACGACGACGTCGACCTCCGCGTCATGATCACGTTCCTGGACTTCTACAACGTGATGCTCGACTTCGTCGTTTTCAAGCTCTTCCAGGAGAAGGGAGGAAGGTGGCCTATTGAGAGGAAGGAGGGGGAAGGCTTGGAAAGCATGATCAGGGAAAAGAGCGGAGGTGAGAACGCGATATTTACGGTCGCAATGAGTCTTCATGAGTTTCGCTATCTCCACCACTAACACGCTCGCTTCACTCGCCGCTCCTCGTTACGCTCGTCGCAGTCGCCGACCTCATCGAAAACAAGGGAGCCGCCAAAACCGTCACTGTCAAGAAGGGCAAGAGCAGGGTCATCCCAGACGCCATCGTGGGAGACGTAGGAGACGAGGACGAGGACATCACGAGGGAGCTAGCCAACGCCATGGACGAGGAGATCGAGGACAGCCCCATCGGAGGGGACGTTGAGGTTCAGAGGAGCGACCTTTTCAGGGGCCTGACCGTGTTCGTGAGCAGGTGAGAACGAATGCGTTACGAATGCGTTAAGAAGGCTCTATAAATTCATTTTTACTAACTCGTCACTTCGCTCCTCAAACAGAGAGTGCCCCCTCCCCATCCTCGAAATGCTCGCACTGGGCAAGGGCGCCAGAGTCGGCTGGGAGGGCAAGGGAAGCCCCATCAGCGCCGACGACGACACCATCACGCACTACGTCTGCGACCGCCCCAAGCTGGAGGCCAAGACCATGTCCTACCCCAAGAACAGGGAGTACGTCCAGCCCCAGTGGCTGCTGGACAGCAGGTGAGAAGCTGCGAGGACGAAGCCCAGCGAAGAGCGAAGCGACGAGCTGCTAGTAGCTGCTTGTAGCTGGTCTCCGCACTATCACCGCTACGCAATTCTAACTCGGATAATTACGCAACGTCAATCTTCTTGCGACTCGCTACGCTCGTCGCAGCAACTTCAACTTCCTCCTGCCCGTGTCCAAGTACGCCGTCGGAGCCCCTCTGCCCCCGCACTTAAGCCCGTGGGAGGAGGAGGGCGGCTACGTCCCCAAGTACAGGAAGGAGATCGAGTGTATGAAGAAGGGAGAGGAGTGGGTCGACAGCGACGACGAGATGGACAGCGAGGAGGAGGAGGAGCAGGAGGAGGGGAAGTTGGCGGCGGCGGCGGACGAGGGTGATAGTGACAGCGTGGAATCGGAAGACGAGGAAAAGAAAGAGCCTGCTCCGAAGAAGTCCCAGGCCGAGCAAGGTGAGCGCGAGCGTGAGGAGCGAAGCGACGAGTATTGCGTCATGGCGACGAAACATTAAGAACATTTTAAACTAACTCGTCGCTTCGCTCCTCGGCTCACTTCGCTCGCCGCTCCTCTTTTCTCCGCGAAGACCACGACCTGGCCAAGATCATGATGAGCAAGAAGGCCGCCAGGCTCTACAGCAGGATGCAGCACGGAATCAACAAGAAGGCTGATGCGGTGGAGCTGCTCGAGAGCAAGAGGAAGACCATCGCCAAGGAGAAGAGGAAGATCCAAATCGTCTACTCCGACGAGGAGGAGGAGAAGCTAAAAAGGAAGACCGCCCACGGCCAACCCACTGTTCGCCACGGAGACCCCAAAACCAAGGTCAACAAGCGTAACGAGTGCATCGGAGGAAAGGGCAAAGATGACAAGGGAAACACGCCCGCCAAGCAGAAAGTCATCAGGAAGAAGCAGGAGAGGAAAAATATCGAGAAGGAATTCAAGAAGCCCGTAGGAATGGTGTCGAAGAAGCCCAAGAAGAAGAAGGGGAAGAAGGGTGGGGATGGGGAATAAAATTTATTGTTGTTTTGGAATATGAAAAACATTGGGTATGGGTATTAATTTTGAGGGATGAACCCGTAACGGGAATAGTACACGTACGAGGGTGCGGAAGGCTGGTGGTACTGATTTAGTAGTTCGGTGGTTGGTGGGAGGTGGGTTGAGGCTTTGACGATTATTGAGTCGTTATATATGGAGTGGTTGATGTTGGGGAGGTGGTGGTGGTTTAGGAAGTCGAGGCCGGGGACTAGGCGTTCGGTGTCGTCGTGGGCAAAAGCGCGGGAGAGAATTATCGCGAGGGATTTTTTGAAGCGCGTTGGATCGATTTTGGTGGTGGTTAGGTGCGGCGAGAGAATTTTGAAGGCCTCGTCTGCCTCGGCGCGTATCTCGTTGACTTCTCTTATTATTTCGGGATCGTCGCAGTTTTGTAGAACATCATCTCGCAGCGTTACAAGAGGGTGATCAGAAACACTCTCGAAGCACAAGTCGAGGTAGGGGTTTTGGGATGGAACGTAGTTTTGGTAGAGGTACGCAGCGAGGGCTAGGGTTTCGGGAGCGTCCTTTAGGATAGGAGGGAGGGAGGCCTTGACGTCGGATGCTGACGTGCACGAGGATAGAGGGATTTGAAGGAGGACCGAGTCTTCGGGGATATCAGAGGTGGTGAACAGGCCCACGCCAGAGAGCGGCGAGGACGATACTGTGAGATTTGGGTGTGGGTTGCAGTATGTTTGGAGGTAAGACGTCAAGGTCGCGAGGGAGGTTGCGAACGTTGCGAAGATCATCAACCCGATGGGTTGGCGAAGTGCTCGATCACTGACCCCGATGGGTTGGCGATGGGCTCGATTAGGATGGGCGAAGGGCTCGATAGGTAAAGGTGAAGGGATCGATTAGGAATGGGCCAGATTAATTTTTTAGGGGCGTTTGGTGTGTGTTGAGGGGGTTGGGGGGGAATTTATATGCTATGAGTGTACGTAGAAACTGCAACAGACTCTGGGGTTGCGCGTGGGACGGTGAAATCGACGAAACTGAAACTGAGGGAAGAAAATCTGAGAAAGTTTAGCAGTCATTTTTTCGAAACCTACGGTCCACGATGTCCAAGTCTGTAGCCACCAAGTCTAAGAAAGGCCACAAAAACAGATAAATGAGTAGGAAGAGGGGAGCGGGAGACGAGGGGGACGAGAATGAGGAGGGGATTCTCGAACTCCCTTTGGCGACGAGTTTGATGATTTCGATGACTGTTCCCACTGTCCCTGCGACGACCAATCAGTTCATGCACACTCCTGAGGTCAGGAGGCACTTCGTCGAGTTCATTCACGTGCAGACGTTGATGACTTTGAGGATGGCAACAAAGGGGTGGAACGCCGCGGCGGATGCATTGATCGATGAGGGTGTGAGGAGCGGAGAGTTGATGGTTCGCGGTGGAAAGGATATACATTGGAAGGTAGCTCATGCTCGAGTGGAGAGGCGTAAGCTCGCAACGCGGGCGATCTTCCTTCTGAATATTACGAAGATCGGAGAGTGGGCCTGTCAACGCTCCGTCAATCTCGTCTTTGTAGAATCCCCGAGGGTGTTAAGAGCATCGGTGCTTATGCCTTCGGTTGCTGCCATAGTTTGACTACCGTAATTTTCCCGACGACATTATAATCAATTGGCGACTACGCCTTCGCCGAGTGCGAAAGTCTAGACAATGTCGATCTCCTCCACACAAACCTTCAACAATTAGATACTGAAGCCTTCAAATATTGCTCAGAACTAACATCGATGACGATCCCGTACTCGCTTCAAACGTTTGGTGACCGAGTCTTCTCCAACTGCTTCAAGCTAGTCCCCTCCAGCATCGACGTTAGCGAAGACAGCGACGGCGACCCAACGTCCCAAGTCGTCGCCCACCTCCGCTCCCAACAGCAACAAATATCATGAATAACAAAAACGAAACCCTTTCAAATTTCAAAGCCACTTCACTTCTCCATTCTATTATTAAACCTACAAAAAACTCATAAACCAATCAACAATCCTATCCGGCACAAAAACCAAATACCCATAAAACCATGCATCCATCCCTACCATATACTTCGTCTTCGGCCTTCCACTCTCCACTGCATCCACGATCGCCTTAGTAGTCTCCTCCACATCGCTAAAAGCCAGCGCCTTCAAAGGTGGATAATCAGATATATAATCCAAAGCATGCGACATCCTGAACATTCTAGCAGCGTACAATTGTTCTTCTTTATCATTTTCAATGACTAGCTTAGCTTGTCCTACCATTTTCTTCTCGATAGGAGTATCTATACTTCCGGGGAGTAATAGACTAACGCTGATATTCCATTCACGGAGTTCAACGCGCAAGGCATCATTAACTGATTCGAAGGCTGATTTTGAAGCGCCGTATATCCCATAAAACGGGGGAGTTATGTAAGAACTTATACTGCCGATGTTGACGATTCTTTTGGTAGGGGATTTACGGAGGAGGGGGAGGAATTTTTGGACGAGGATTATTGGGGAGAAGGTGTTTATGGAGAAGGTTTTTTGGAGGGAGGAGAGGGAGGTTTGCTCGAGGGGAGTTATTTGTTGGATGCCGGCGTTGTTTATTAGGGTTGTTAGGTGGCGGGGGGGTTTGCAGAGGTGTTCTATTAGTTTTGAGAGGAGCGAAGCGACGATGTTAGAATGATGAATGAATGTAAACGGAGATGACATGAAAGTTTTACGTTCGTTCCAACACAGTGAGCCTCACCTATCTCCTCAACAACACCATCAATCATCTGCTCATCCTCCACATCCAACATAACCGGCATAAGCACCCCCCCCCCCTAACAACCTCCTCCCCCCTCAACCTCAAAATCTCCTCATAATCTGAGCTCAGTTTCTTCGCGTCCTCAATTTTCCTGACCCCGGCGAAAACGTGGTAACCGAGTTTCGTCAGGTGGAGGGCTGCGTGGTGGCCGATGCCGGAGGAGGTGCCAGTTATGAGGATGCAGGAGGTGGAGGGGGTTGGGGGGGGGTAGGGTTTACTACGGTGGAAGAGGGTGGATATTCCCCAGTGGAGGAGGAGGAAGTAGATGGGGAGGAGGGAGCGAGAGGAGGGGAGGATCATGATGCTAAGCATGAAGATTGTTGGATTTAACTAGTTAGAATTGCGTAGAGGTGATACTGGCGTTCTCCATCTAGACGTGTCGCTACGTCGCGCAAACGAATAACTCGCGGAATTACCGCATTCCCAGCTCGTTGCTTCCACGTAACTCGCAGTTCCTCACCTTATTTAAGTTCTCCTCCCTATCCTCCTTCGCGAAACACTGCGCCTTCGTAACGTTCGAAGTTGGAGAGTTGTTCGTTGGGGGGGGAGTAGTGGGGGAGCTTTCTTTTAAGATTGAGATGCAGCGGGGGAGGGCAATGGGGAAATTACCAGGGATGCTTCGAAGGTGTACAGAGCTAGTTAGTTGGTTGCAATAACTACAATGGACCTTGTTTCTGAACTACACCAATTCTATGAATATCTTGATTGCCTGCCATTTCGCAATAGCAAGAGAAGAGTTAATATTTTGTTGTGTCGCGCGCCGTAGGTTCATAAAACAATCGCAGATTGATCGTGGGCAGGTAGCGCGTTGAAAAAAAGGGATCACCTGGTTCACTGCTATTTGAAGAAGCGTAATGGCTGCTGATGTTGTCTGTTCAATTTTTTTGGACAGCCCAGGGCCATTCCAAAATCTCCAGATCAATTTTTCAGGAATTTACTAAACAATGAAGTTCTCTCTCTTCTTCATCCTTCCCGCCGTCACGGTGGCTTTCGCGCCGATCTACTCTACTACGAAGGCCCGCGGAGTGTCCTCCCTTAGCATGAGCGCTGTTTCTGGTGAGTTATATATTCGCTCGGTCAGAGCAAACGCGAAGGGGTGCGAGGTGTTATCTTGAATGACTTTGGCGGACGTTGGAAAGAGGGCGACAATAGGAGGAGTAGAGGGGCTAGAATGCAAACCTGCTCGAACATCTAACAACCTTTTTCTCCCCTCACACCAACCCAATTTCCCAAATCCACACCGCGGCCCGAATTTGCGCTTACTCCTACCTCAAACTTACACTTCTTCCGCTTCTCAATCCTCAGGCGGCCTCCTCGCTGAGCCTCATGGTGGAACCCTCGTCGATTTGATGACCGCTGACGTCGCCGGAGGTGAGAAAATATTGGGAGCTTTTGGGGATTGGTTTGCTAGACTACGCGAGGAGACATTTATGGACAGGTGTTGGCGAGAGTTAGAAATTATTAGGAGACGAACAGCAGCATCAACGTTGAGACGTGTCGCTACTGGCAAATGCTTAATTTCGAACGAAGATATTACGTTCTCTTATCGTCGCGTTCGCTCCAAGTGACGTTCGCACCTGCGACCATGACCTTCTAACACGTTTTTTGTGGTAAATTTTATAGCCGTCGCCAAGTGCACCAAGGAGATTCAGCTCAGTCCCCGTCAGCTCTGTGACGTTGAGTTGATCATGAACGGTGGTTTCTCTCCTTTGACTGGTTTCATGAACGAGGAGGTGAGTTTTTGTTTGTAGCTGATTTGACAAAATTACATGAATGCCATAATGCCTGTTCTAACACAGCTCGCTACACTCGCTTCGCAGACATACAAGTCCGTCGTCGAGAACATGGCCCTCCCCTCTGGCCTCCTCATGGGCCTCCCCGTCGTCTTCGACACCGACGACGAGGCCCTCCAGCCCGGAGACGTCGCCCTCCTCAAGGACGGAGAGAGGGAGATCGCCACCATCGAGTTCACCGACAAGTTCACCCCCGACAAGCCGCTGGAGTGCTTGAAGTGCTACGGAACCAGCCAGATCGAGGTGAGAAACCTGCGAGGAGCGAAGCGACGAGGATGTTTCGCTCTCGCTGCTCGCATTAAGAATATTCTAACTAACTCGTCGCTTCGCTCCTCCGCTCGCTAATGCTCCTCGCTACGCTCGTCACAGCACCCCGGAGCCCTCATGGTCGCCACCGAGCGCGGCAAGTACTACATGGGCGGAAAGGTCACCGGCCTCAACCTCCCCGTCCGCGACTTCGTCTGCCAGACCCCCAAGGAAGTCCGCGCCATGCTTCCCCCTGGCAAGGACGTCGTCGCCTTCCAGTGCCGCAACCCCGTCCACCGCGCCCACTACGAGGTATGAAGCTGCGAGGAGCGAAGCGACGAGCTGATAATACTGGTAGTATCTGGTCTCCACCTCTTTCACCCCCACCCAATTCTAACTCATCTTACCGCAAATCTTCACGCGACTCGCTTCGCTCGTCGCAGCTCTTCACCCGCGCCCTCGACGCTCCCAATTTGGGAGACGACTCCGTCGTCCTCGTCCACCCCACCTGCGGACCCACCCAGGCCGACGACATCCCCGGAACCGTCAGGTACCAGACCTACGAGGTGTTGAAGGAGGAGACCAAGAACCCCCGCACCATCTGGGCGTACCTTCCCTACAGCATGCACATGGCCGGGCCTAGGGAGGCCATCCAGCACTCCATGATCCGCAAGAACTTCGGATGCACCGCCTTCATCATTGGAAGGGACATGGCCGGAAGTAAGTCGAGTGTTACCGGCGACGACTTCTATGGGGCGTATGATGCCCAGGATCTTTTGAAGGAGAAGAGCGGAGAGCTCGGAGTCAAGGCTGTTCCAAGTTTGAACCTCGTCTACACCGAGGAGGAGGGATACGTCACTGCTGATGAGGCCGAGGAGAAGGTGAGGCGCCACGAGGAGCGAAGCGACGTAGCTTTAGTCTGAAATACTGCTCAAGCATTTTCACCCCCACCCAATTCTAACTCGTCTCGCTTCGCTCGCCGATCTTGACAGGGACTCACCAAGAAGACCCTCTCCGGAACCAAGTTCCGCAAGGCCTTGAGGGCAGGAGAGGACATCCCTGAGTGGTTCGCTTTCAAGAGTGTCGTCAAGGTCCTTCGCGACAACATGTAAACATTTTACTTTGTGTTTGAAAACGTGTTGTTGTAGAGGATGTTATGTAGATCTTACATCAAATCATAATATAGCGTAAAAAAAACTAAGAAATGACGGACATTTTTTTGCGGAAAAACACACAAACTGTTAAACCTTTTTAATTTATTAACAATCACACTCCAAACCCTTCATAACCCACACAACCGCCACCACAACCATAAGACAATCAACCCTATCAACAACCCCTCCATGTCCAGGTATAAAACTCCCGAAATCCTTAACCCCGTATGCACGTTTAATAGTTGATGCGAGGAAACCACCGAAAGGAGCTATGAATGATGCACAGATCGGACAGAGGATTTTAAAGTTCGTAGAATAGTCGTCGAGGCCGAGGCTCGGTGCAGTGAAGTGGGAGATAAGGACGGTAGAAATAAGCGCGGTACCGAATCCTTCAACTGTTTTGTTAGGACTTAAAACTTTAAGCAACTTATTTTTACCGAAACATTTACCACCTACATACGCCATTGTATCGTTAACAGCAGCTGTCTCGGAGCGAAGTACGAGCGGATCCAAGGACGAGACAGAGCGAGGAGGGGAGGTGGGAGTTAGAGTGCACTGAAACGTTCTTAATGCTCAGAGTCGAAGCGACGATTGAACCACGTGCATTTAGACGAAGCGATTTATGCGGAAGAGACGATTGAGCAGCGTTCCGGCAATATTTCGTCGGTTAATCGTTCCAGAAACCAAGCTTGATCCGACTCGGCGCTCCTCAAAGTGCGGCGAGCCGCCTCGGCGAAGCTTGCTCTCGGGTGCGCGCGGAGCCGAAGACGGCGGCTGGCGACGCTTCCTCTGGAGCAAGCCGACGGAGCGCGATGCTGAACGCACTAGCGTTCGATGAGGTGATTTAGACTCGCGATGAGACTCCGCGACTCTTAGTTTCTCACCTAACATAACAGCGTAAATCAACAAAGACCAACCTGAGTCTCCATGCGATAAAACTAAATCAAGTGCAAGAGTAGTTGGGATGAGGATTAAGGAGGAGGAGATAAGGAGGGAGGTTAGAGTCGAAAGGTGTGCAGATATGAGTGGAGGTGTTAATGTTGGGAGAGTGTTTAAGTGAGTTACTAGAGGTAAAAGAGTTGTGGAGATTAGGGTTAAGGTTAGGAGAGGGATTTGGAGAGACCAGTTGTGGTGCTTCGACAACAGCTTTAACATTGTTTGAGAGAATGCAACTCCATAAGCTGAAACCTGAGACATTTTGAATAAAATAGAAGTAGGTAGAGGAGACTCGTTAAAACGGGGAAGACGGGAGATCTCCCTCGTTCCAATTAGTTGGAGGACGGAGAGGAAAATAGTTAAACCAGTAACTCCGGTTAGTTTTAGGAAGAGGGGGATTAATACTGCGACGAACCGAGTTAGATGAGGCATCGGGTGGAGCTGACGACGAGCAGTGAGGAACTCGTACGTGAGGAGGAGCAGAAAAGATATGCTTCTTACCGATCAGGACGACGGCGGAGCGGATACGAACGAAAAGACCAGAGGGGGCTGCACCACCACGTGCGGTGACGGTGGGAGAGTGGGAGACGACGGAGGGGGAGGTGAAGGATGGAGGCGCCTGCTGAAGGGAGGAAGATTGAGGGAAGAAAGGTTGGTGTAGAGAGGTCGAGGGAACGTTGGGGAGGGAGGAGTTCAGGTGGCATTGCGTGGAGAGGATGATTGCCAGGAGTAGATATTTTATGGAGGAACGGAGGAGCATTGTGGGACGACGAGGATTGCGGGAAGGTTAAGATTTGGGAGTTGTGGATTTTGGAGGGATTAGAAGCGATTTGGAACGATTGAAGGTACAGGGTCTTTGTTAAAATTATTAGTTGTGACGTATCCCGTTTCACAATCGATCAATCGATTCCGTGAATAGAGAAATTAGCAAGTGAAAGAGTACAACTCACCCAGGAAAAATGCCATTTTTGATCCTCAATGTACTCGTCTCTCCGCCTCCCAATGCACCAGGCTCTTGCCCCTCGGCTCCTCAAATCAAATCAATTCATATCACTCACCCGCTACCTTTCTACCTCCCAACCGACTTATTCCTATTCCTCCCTCAATCACGATGACAAAGCTGATCGCTCCCTCCACTCCTCTCATCCCCCTCTCCTCCCCTCCTCTCCGCATCTCCCACCTCAGTTTATTGACTCAGCTAATCCTTCGAATTACGACGAAAACTTTCAAAGAAACGATGTAGAGATTTGCGAGGAGAGTGGTGTGAAGAGAGGTTTGATCAAGGGGAAAGAATATACGAACCTCTCCTCAAAATATTTAGGTGAGGAACAAAAAGCGGTAGGAAGGGTGATGTTGGGATTTGTGTTTCTTATGTTTGAGTGCGAGGAGGTCGGTGCTTCTGAGGTGTGTTCTTGCAACGTTTTCCAGTGCGAGCAAGGGCAATGGAGCAGGGGTGGGGGAGGTGGTGTTACCCCCGTGCGAGGTTGGGGGCGCAAGCTGAGCTCGAGCCGAGCTTCGCTCGCGTCTCGCTTCGCTCTCGTCTCCCCTCGTTGTAATGTTGCGTATGCGTCGCCGTCGCTTTCACTTTCATGACGTAGTGACCGTTGCTCAACTCTATCGCTCCGCTCCGCTGGAAAACTCTCCTGCCTCAATAACAACAATTCTCTTCTAACGAAGCTACCCTCCCTTTCACTTTCGCCTGTTCTTTCAGATTCAATCTCCACCCCCCACCCAATCTCCTGCACTCCTCAGAACCTGAAAACCTTCCAACCTCCTTCTCTCTCTCTTTGGACCGGTTCAACCCTCCCAATCTCCTCCCTAACCCTCGACTACTCCTCCGTAGTAGATCCCTCCTCCTCCTCCGCCACCTCCCTCGCCCTCTCCCACCTCTACACCCACGGTCTCCTCCTCCTAAAAAACACCCCCCCAACCGAATCCTCAATTTACAACCTCTCCCTCTCCTTCACCGGTCCCTCCATCGTTTTCAACCCCCCACCCCCTCCATCAGTGTACACCTCAAACAGTGGACCCCTTCGAACCCTCTACGGTTCAACCTGGTCAACAACAACAAACTCCATACAAGGTTCAAACACCTCAACTTCTGATTCAGCGTATTCCCAATCTTCTTTACCTTTACATACCGATAATACTTATTTTAATACACCTCCAGGATTACAAATTTTTGGAATGGTTAGACCTGCTGAAGACGGGAGTGGACGTTCAACCTATTTAGATGGATTTAAAGCTGCTTCAAAACTCCGTGAAATCTGTCCTCAATCGTTTAATATATTAACGAAAACTATTTTTAAATATAGATATATTGATGATATTACTGGATGGCATTTAGAGGGTTGCGGACCTATTATTGAAGTGGATAATTATTCAGGGGAGGTAAAAGGTGAGTCGAGACTGAGAGCGAACGAGCGGGCGAGCGAACGAGTGAGCACAGTAGCTTCCGCTTGATTCTGGATTCTAACGACATAAGCAACACGATAATATAGGGATTAGGCATAATGATTTAGATAGGGTTGGATGTTTACCTGATGCAGGTTGTGTTGATGTATCCTCATTTTACAATGAAGTAAATTCAGCTTTACAAAAATGGGATGATATTGTGAACGATGAAGAGAATAAGTTCGTTATAGGTTTGAAGGAAGGGGATTGTGTTGTGGTGTATAATAGGAGGGTTATGCATGGGAGGGAGAGTTTTAGGTTGAGAGAGGGGGAGGAAGGGAGGAGTATTGTTGGATGTTATACGGGGGCAGATGAGCTGGAGAGCAGGTGGAGGTGCTTGTTCACGAAGTGAAGTGAGAACGTTAAGGGGAAACGTTTAATGTAGGCGAAGTAAAATCTTTGTTGGAATTTAAATACTTCATTTCTTTTTGATTTCGGAGTTACAAAGAATGGATTACCTCTCGAAGGTTTAGTGAAGAAGAAGAACCGTCACCAGCTTTCCAACTCTAAAATCTTACTGGCTCTCGCAGAACTTCTTGATGAACTCGGGGGTGACACTCTTGGGGCGCTCGAGGGGAAGGCCGAGGGCCCTGTCCCAGTAGAGCTGGGAGAGGGCTCCGACGGCGCGCGACACCCCGAAGAGCACTGTGTAGTACTGGAACTGCGTGAATCCGTAGTGCCACAGGAGGACTCCGGAATGCGAGTCGACGTTGGGGTAGGGGTTCTTGGTCTTGCCGTGCTCGGTGAGGATTCCGGGCATGACGTCGTAGATGGTGGAGACGATCTTGAAGAGTTCGTCGTCGGGCATGTGCTTGAGGGCGAACTCCCTCTGGCAAGTGTACCTGGGGTCGGTCTTGCGGAGGACGGCGTGGCCGTATCCGGGGATGACCTTCTTGGCGTTGAGGGTGTCCCAGGTGAACTGGGTGATGGTCTCAGCGTTGACCTCCTTGCCCTCGTCGGCCATCTGCTTCTGGATGCCCTGGATCCATCCAAGGACCTGTTGGGGGGGGAGCGAGGAGGGGAGGGGGGGAGTTAGTTTAGAATGTATGTTGGTACGAGAAAGCGTAATAATTCTTACCTCCTGGTTGGCGAGTCCGTGAAGGGGCCCGGCGAGGGCGTTCAAACCTCCGGCGTAGGCGAGGTACGGGTCGGAGAGGGTGGATCCAACGAGGTGGGTGGCGTGGGCGGAGGCGTTTCCTCCCTCATGGTCGGTGTGGATGCACAAGTACAGGCGCATGAGCTCGTCGAAGCCCTTGTCGTCGTATCCAAGCATTCTGCAGAAGTTTCCAGAGTAGTCGAGGCTACAATGGGGGGGGAGAAAGCGGCGAGGAGAGAAGCGACGGGTTAGTATAGAGAAAGCAGTAGCGGCGCTTTCTTCACGTCTCCATATTTCGTGTTCTCATTTTTCTCTCGCAAATTTGGGCCAGCACCGGGATTCGAACCCGGGGCCACCTCTACCCGAAAGAGGTATCATGCCACTAGACCATGCCGGCAAAAACGCTCGAGAGGTTGTGAGGGGGAGCCTGCAGTATTGTAGTAAAGCTAAACCCCAAGTATAATCATAGAACACGATGTGACCTCTTCGCCTCCCTAAATTCTCACCTCTCGTCCTTACTGACAACTCCATCGAAGTAAACGTTCCTGTAGATAGTGGCTGCAATCTCCGGGAGCTGCGCGACAACGTTCAAAACATCCTCAAGCACGTGCTCGTGGTACTCGGACTTGGGGGCTCCAGCCTGGTAGGCTGCGGCGAAGGCGCTGCCGGTTTGGGCGGCGTTGAGGCCGATGGTGAACTGGGTCATGGGGTGCATGTCCTTGGGGAGGCTGTTCAGGAGGGGCACAACGTGGCTGGGGAGGCTAGCGGCGCGCTGGTGGAGGTCGGCGGTGAGGCTATGAGTCGAGGAGGGAATGGGGGGAGTTAGTATAAGTGCATATTATGTTATAGTGAGGAGCTAGCTCGTCGCTCGTCGCTCATCGCTCATCGCTCACAATCCACTCACCCATCGACCTCGGCCTTAGTGGGGACCTCGGAGGTGAGGAGCAGCCAGAAGAGCGACTCAAGGAGGGGCTCTCCGTTCTCGGGACCCGCGGGTCCCTTGAAGGTGGGTAGGATCTGCTGGCAGTCAGGGATGGTGTGTCCTCTGAACCTGATTCCCTCCTCAGCGTCGAGGTTGGAAGTCTCCCAGAGCATGCACTTGACGCCGCGGGCGCCGCCGATGCACTGGTCGACGGTGACCTCGCCGAGGACCTTGTCGCCGTGCTCTTTTTTGAGAGCGAGGAGGTCGGCCTGCTTCTGGGGGACTTGCGCAGCGAGGACTTCCTGGATGGTGGCGACGCTGCGGACGTTGCGGGCGAGCTGTTGGGGAGGGGGTTTGGGTAAGGGGTGGGGGGATTAGGCGTTGGAAGAAAGAGTCGAGGCACAAGTTCGTTTTTGATAGGGCAGACGTTGTGTGTATAACGGTCGGAGGACATGTCGGGCGGCGGAATCTGGGGGCGATCTAGTACGGTTGGCGTGGGTTGCACACGGTAGGTGTCGTTTGATGCGTGAGAGTGACGAAATTTCGTGAAAAGAAGAACGCATTTGGGGCGGCCGTTCTTTCGACGGTGGATCATCATCATGACTGGGTTGTGGTGACGGGGGGGGGGAAGGGGTGGGAGGAGTGCTACTTACCGAGCGAGTCGCGGTGTTGGAGAGACGAGAAAGCATTTTGCGAAGTGTGAAGGAAGGGGATAGAGAGGATATCTTGGTTTCCCAACAATTTGCGAAAGGAGAAGGGAGTATACGTTGGATTTTCAGAAAGGGTATATTGCCGTGAAATTGTTAGGGTGGGTGGAGAGGTGTAAAATCTGTGGGAAATTGCTTTTTTGGGTGCTGATACAGCGTTGATAAAGATTTAGAAGAGTGTTTGAGTGGACAAGCAATCACGTGCAGTTGTCTCAGGCTCGCAGGAGTTGTTAAGATCGTGACGACGACGACGACGACGACGACGACGATGGGCTCACTAAACATGTTCAGCATGAAAACCAACAAGGAATTAGACGAAGCCAAACCTTACGCGAAAGAAGTATACCTGAACCTGTACCCAAAGACGAAGTTGCCTAAGGTCGGCAAGTACAGGCATGAGGTTCGGAGTATGAAAGCAGGAAAGTTCCTACATATCACCTACCACACAATCCCCTGCTCCCAAGGCTGGGCAACCTTCGTGATTTTGTTGGCGTACTGGCTCTACGTGTACGACAGGCCTACGAAAATAATAACGTTATTAACGGCGACGCTGTACAGTTTCATCGAGAGCGTATTCACTTACTTCGAAAGGGGGAAGAACTATACGAGTTTCGGGCAGTTCTTCGCTAACCTTTTATACATCCCCATCCTCCTCGACGTTTACTCCAGTTTCGAACTATCTCCTTTCATGTACGTACTCCTGTTTCCTTTTAACGTATGGTTTCTCGAGATTTTCTCAGAGAATTTCATCATCCGGCCAATCTACGGACGTAACGTTGCTTGGAACTATTTTGATTATGCTGATGAGGGTTTAGAAGGTTGTGTTAGACTTGGTCATGCGCCGGCTTGGTGGGCGATGGGGGTGGGTGTTTATTTCGTTTATCCTATTTTTAGAGAGTTAATCTATTCTTTGTATTTGTAACGAACGAAATCTAAATAAGTTTAAGAAGTTTAATAGTTTAATACATTTAATAACTTTATAATAGTATCTATTATTTTTAGCAATATACGTCCCTAAAACCCCACTCGTTGCCGACAAATGCACAGTATTTCTTCAACAACTTATTGTTGCAGACGTCCTTGCTGCCGTCGTGGAAGCAAACTTTTTCTCCCTGCCCCACTTTTTCTTCGTTCATTATCTGGGGATGATTGCACCCCGGTAAATTTATGTCAACTGCGACGAGCGTAGCGAGGAGACATGAGGATTGGCGATAACGAGTCAGAATTAAGTAACGACGAAGTAGCGGAGCGGAGACCACGAGGAGCGAAGCGACGAGTTGCATAATACTGTCGTCTAGATCGTCGCTTCGCTCCTCGCTTCAAGACAACGCGTTCTCTACTTTACATGTCGCTTCGCTCCTCGCAGTAACTCGTCAGAATTAAGTAACGACGGAAGTAGCGTCAACGCTAAGACTGAAGCTATTATCACAGTGAATTACAGCCAAATTGTCGTATTCCCAGCTCGTCGCTTCGCTCCTCGCTGCTTCTCACCTCCGTAAATACTCCCCCCCAGTCTCACCCTCACGCTCGGCAGCATGTTAATCGTCGCAGCTTCTTCGCCAAAACTAGATCCAAAACTATGAACGATTATGCGAGTCTCGCTGAGAAGCGCGAAATCCAGTAGAGCCTCTCGAACCCCAGTTACGTTATCCCTTTCCATCAACCCTTCTTTGTCGTCGTCGTAGTTGAGCGCGAAGACGGTGTTTTTAGGAAACCAATCAACGATCTGCGACGAGTTAGTTAAGAACGTTCTTAATGCTCGTCGCTCAAGCTCCGTATCCTCGTCGCTTCGCTCCTAGCTGGGCTTCGTCCTCACCTGCTTCTTCATCTTCTTCGAGTTGCTGAAAAGCAGAAACTTCACATCTTCACCCCCCCCCTTCCCCCCCCTTCATCTCCTTCATGATGTTGCGGAACAAATCAACGCCAGCGAACTCCTCCCACGTCCCCGATTTGTTCTCCCCAGATTCTTCACCCCCCTGCGTCACCAAACCCGAAGAATTCAAAAGCCCATACTGAGGTGCCACAACCGGCCAGTCATGCTTCTCATCAGTAGCCCGAACATGAACGCCCACAAATTTCTCTCCCCTCGGAAGACTAGCCTTCACGCTTAACAGAACTTCTTTTAATTCAGGAATCATAGCCTCAATAAGTTGCTTGTAGATTACTGATTTTCTCTCGAAGAATTCTGTACACGATATAGAACGGGGGAAGAAAGCGGAGTTTATCTTTAAGACTACTGTCGGAGATTTTAAAAGGTAGGTAGAATGAGAGGAGTTGGTTTCTATGAACATTCCAACGTGGGATATAAAGGTCATTGTTGAATTTATCTCATTGATTTTAGTGTTACCTGGAGCCTGCGACGAGCGTAGCGAGTCACATGAGGATTGGCGTTAGCGAAATTAGAATTGCGTAAAAGACAAAAAACGGCTTGAGAGTTTAGTCTAAGGCTACCAGCACAGCCAGATTGCGACCATAATTGTCGTATTCCCAGCGAGGAGCTGAGCGACGAGTTCATAGACAATGCGTTCTCTACGCTCCGAAATCATTGACAACCCGTTCTCTACGTTACTCGTCGCTTCGCTCCGCATGGAGACTCAAGCGATTTGATCATTGAGACTAAAGCTACGTCACTCCGCCTCATTGTTACTCCCGTAATCCTCCCATTCCTAGCTCGTCGCTTCGCTCCTCGCAGCGTCTTACCTCCTCCGAGAAAAGACCATGAAGTATTTCATCTCTCCCTTCCAAACTCTCAAATTCATAAAACGTTTGTTTCAAATCTGACACAATAAAGAGATCAGAAAGAGTTGCACCGCAACCGGAGCTGCGTATCCAGTCTACTGAGAGGTCTCGGCCGAGCTCTTGAGCAAGTATTATGCCGGATGCTAACTGACGTAATCGGTTGGCGAGACCGAATTGGTAGATTGGGAGAATTAGAATGGGGCGGTTTTGAGGGGGATCGGGCGTTGCCGTTGATGTTGATAGTGTTGTTGAAAGGAACGTTAGGAGGAGAGCGAGAAGGAGAGCGAGAGCATGCCGCCGTAACATCTTAATAGGATGAGGTGTGGGGCGTTGGGGGCGGGGATTGAGGGGCGGGAGTTTACGGTTGTGTAGTATTCTTGGATTAGTTGGAAGGATCAATGGGTTAAAATTGCCGTTCGAACGATATTGAGGCTGTATTATGGGTGATAAATTACAAGATAGATGCAACAAAAATTGGCCAGAACTCTTGTAACTCTTTTCGGACCAAATGGCGAAGCTAGTGCCACTAATTATAGCCTTAGCATGCTGCTGCCTCACCCTCAATGTGGGTGGCTCAACCCCAATCCCCAGCATCCTTGCCCTGGAGCAACAATTCAATTGCTATCCTTCTGCTTCATTGCGCGCCGCACAGGACGTCAGCATGGAGCACCCACAGCTGTGGACAAGTGCGTGGTGGCAGGACTCGCTGGCTTTACAAGCTTACGTAGAGGCTTCCGTCGATCCTGATGATGCCAAAAAACTCTGTGCCGACGTTGCAGAGAAAGAAAACAAGCCATGGTCAAACCTATTTGAGACATCTTCCGACGACCAGCTCTGGTGGTCTCTAACTTGGATCAGCTGCGACCCTACAAATACAAGATACATAACTCGCTCCAAAGCCCTTCACGCGCACGTGCTGCAAACCTGGAACGCTTCCTACTGCGGCGGCGGCGTCCTGTGGGATTCTGAGCTCACCTACAAGAACGCCATTACGAACGCTCTTTTAATTCACTCCAGTTGCGAATTGTACAAGGTGCGCCCGCAAAGAGGAGCGAAGCAACGAATTTGCGATTATAATTTGGCTGCGCCAATAGCTCTAACATCGTCGCTTCACTCCTCGCACAAGGTGACGGACGAAGAAAAGTACCTCGACAATGCGATTGAAACTTGGGAGTGGTTTTCCTCAAGTGGCATGATCAACAGTGACAACTTGGTAGTTGACGGCTTGACTGAAGATTGCGTACCCACTGGAGCTCCCTTCACCTACAATTCTGGAATATTGCTCCAGTCCCTAACCTCCCTCTATGAGATTACTTCCAATAAGGATTATCTCTCCAACGCTACCAACATCGCCATTGCGGCGTTGAAGAGATTCCAAGCTACCGACGCTCCTGGAATCCTCGCCGACGACTGCTGCGTTTCTTTCGACAACTGCACGTGCAATCACGACGGTATCTCCTTTCATGGTATACTAGCGAGGTCGCTGGCTGCCTTCGTAAGAGCTGGAGGGGATGTGGATGGAAGCGTTGCTTCCGCGTTGACCTACAACGCTGAAACCGCTTGGGGGAATAGGGACGTCGACACGAATCAAATGGGGATCGCTTGGGAAGGGCCGGTGGATAAAAATATTGATCCGAATGATGCCTGCGTTGCGCAGACTGCTGGCCTCCAGTTATTGACTGCTGCAGGGATGTAGGAAATGAAATGCAATACAAGCCGCGAATTTTTTAATTGCTAAAAAACCCTTTACCCGTTACCCATATATTGTGTAGCTTTATTTAGGATGTGTTTTGCGGTGCTTGCTGCTGCGTTAATCAATTCTCCCCTCCCCCTTCTCAAACTCTCCCTCACCCAATCCCGAACCCCCCCTCACACACGCGCAAGCACTTGTTGATATTGTGTTTGTTTATTTCGCGAGCTTGGCCCTCTTGCTTGCGTTTCCTAACAGAAAGCTTCCCGGGCTCGTGGTAAACAGACTGCGCGAGCGTACGAGCTATGTTAGACGCGATGCTATCATCCTATCCAGTACCACCTCAAATAACCCTCACCTCTGCTCCGGCATGCTGATCTGACTCCTGATGCGTTTCTTAATAGCGCTCTCCGTGCTGGTGCTCTCCCTTCCGTTTCCTACGTTCTCCTTTCCTATATCACTCTCAACGCTCATCCTACGTAAGCTCATTCTGCGAGACGACGGGGTTTTAGGGGTTTTAGGAGTTTTGAGGACGGACTCGACCATGGAGATTGCGGAGGCGGCGGCGAGGGCGGAGGATACGTTGTCGTTAAACTTTACGGACAGAAGGGCGTTGGGGGTCTTGGGCTGATTGATGCTGTTGTTGATGGCGTTGATATTACTACTGTTACTGCTGTTACTGCTGCTGTTGCTGCTGTTGTCTACCGTGGTTCTAACAACCGCTCTTGCTGCACCTCCTCCTACAGTCTCGTGACGGGCCGCGCTGGAGGACAGAGACTGACGGCGCTGGTATTGAGGTCGCTGAAGATACGACGAGTACCCAGAAGAGGATATCGGTTGGTGCTGTTGGTGGTGCTGCATCTGCTGTTGGTGGTGCTGTTGGGAGTGGCGGTGCTGGTTCACCATGCCGTGATTGCCGTATGGTTGACGCTGCTGCTGCTGCTGTGACAAGCGTAGCGACGAGCATTGGCGTGTTAGAATAACTTAGCGATGAAGGCGGCATCCCACTAAAACTAGAATCGTAGCTAAAATACGACCACAAATATCGCATTCCAAGCGAGGAGCGAAGCGTCTCAATATCGTGTTGTTATTCAACGAGGAACGGCGTGTTTCACGCTTCGACTTGTCCGCGTTCGTGATGAAAGATCGACACTCCAGTAAAACTAGCAGCGTAGCTAAAACACGACCACAAATATCGCATTCCCAGCTCGTCGCTTCTCTCCTCGCGGCGTTCGCACCTGCTGCTGCTGAAGGGGTTGCTGTTGCTGCGTCACAAATTGCATTTGAGACCTCTGCACCGCCGCGCGTTCCGCGGCAGCCTTCTTCGCGGCGCGCTTGGCGCCGCCTCCTCGGCTTCCTCTGGGACGGTGAACCCTCTGGGGTTGGTTATTGTGTGAAGGAGCACTTCGATCCATCGCGCTCTATTTCTGAGATGGAATTGGGATAGCAACGTGTCAGTTTTGGGAAATTTAGAGTAATAGGGGTAGGTAAGTAGTAATTGGAGTGGCCGCGGTGGTAATGTTTGCAGGAAATTCGTCCGTTTGGAGAATCTTTTGGCAAAATCAGCGTGGGTCGCGAAAAGGCAACAACTAGACGAGTCGAGGATGGGTTTTGGTTTTTACGGCTCGATGAAGCGGGGGTGACACCACTGCTGCTTTGTTCATGCCGATATAATGGCCGAAAAATCTCTTAAAGACGGATAGAACGGACTTACAATTAATGAGGTGGGTGAGAAAGTCAACTCCGCCTCGCAAAAAAGCTCTGAAAAAGTCACCAAAAAGCTAAAAAAAAAGTAACCGGATCGACTCTCCAATAGTCCTATCTTCGTCTGTTTAGCTTAGGATAGGCAGGCGCAATAACCCCCCGGTCCTCTCCGACTCGCAATAAAGTGTTACACCTCATCCTATTCCCATCTGTAAACGGCTCATTATTTGTTTCCTTGTCGGCCTCATAAAACCCCTTTCCGCCCGCCTACCAGTCCAACTAAAAGCCCTCGCCTTCCGCTCCCAATACAATGTCCACCCTCCACACCTCTCACCGTCCCCAAGGTCGAATAATCTGCGTTCTCGAAGTTTTCCACAGTCAAGCCAAGAAAGCTCGTTTAGAGGTCTTCGCCGATACCAACCCTCGGGCTTTGAGCGAGGAGTTCGCGGGGAAGCATGGGCTATCAGACAAGTATAAGAAGGCGTTGGAGAGACATATAGAGGAGAATATGAGGGAGAAGGAGGGAAGCGCAGGAACCTTGGGAACCAGACAGTCGTTGAGGTGAGCCTGAACCCTAACCCAAACTCTACCCCTCACACACACAGGGTCGCGAGCGAGCGAACACAGCCTGTTTTAACACACAACTTTACTTGCATTTTCTACAGCCCGACCAGCACCATCGCCACAAACACAGTAGAGAATGTTAAACAGGGCGGCGCGCTTTTCCCCAGCGACGACCAGGACCCTTTCAGCACCAACAACATCCCCAGGTCCACCCCCGATTCAGGTAAGACGCTGCGAGGAGCGAAGCGACGAGCTGGGAATGTGATAATTCCGTTCGTTGTTCGACTGCGCTAGTAACTTTAGTCTATACTTTCAAGCCGCTTTCCTCGCTACGTAGTTCTAACTCGTATACGCCAATCTTCATGCGACTCGCTACGCTCGTCGCAGCCAACGCCCTTGGCATGGTCGGTCTCTCCTCCTCCACCTCCTCCGACGACGGCAACTCCAGCTCAGGCGTCGTCAACGAGCAGCACAGCAAAATGTGGGCTGACCTGAAGAACCACTGGGCGACGCCTGTGGGCGTAGCACCTCCCAAGCTCCACACGTCTCACCCCTCCGTACCCTCGAAATTAAGGTACGAAACGTTGCGAAAAGCGAAGTACAGCGAGGAGCGAAGCTAAGCGACGAGCTAGAAGATTGAATTATGCAACGAGGAGCGAAGCGACGAGTTTCACAATCTCCACCTCTAAAGCGAGGAGCAAAGCGAAGCGACGAGCTAGACAGAATTATGCAACTCGTCGCTTCGCTCCGAGCTAGAAGACTGAATTGTGCAACGAGGAGCGAAGTCTCCTCGTTTCCCAATCTCCACCTCTAACACGACTCGCTTCGCTCCTCCGCTCCTCGCTACGC
This sequence comes from Triparma laevis f. inornata, assembly GCA_012489335.1. Classification (NCBI taxonomy): domain Eukaryota; class Bolidophyceae; order Parmales; family Triparmaceae; genus Triparma; species Triparma laevis. The sequence continues at coordinate 109,606 of BLQM01000029.1, forward strand.
GTCGTCGCAGATCCACGTCCATCACCTCCAACGGCTCTTCGAGTTACGACAGCGCGACGGGGAAGAAGAAGAAAAAAAAGAAGAAGAAGAAGGTCGGCGAGATAGGGAAGAAGGCGAAGAAGATAAGCAGTAGGCTTTACGAGCACGCGAGTTCGATTAAAAAGAGGCACGACGATATGAGGGAGGTAAGAGGAGGAGGGGGGGTGGAGGCGGCGAGCGTAGCGAGGAGCGAAGCGACGAGTTAGTTTAAAGTGTTCTTAATGCTCGTCGCTTCGCTCCTCTCAGTTACTCGCGTGGTTGTTGTATTCAAAGCTCGCCGCTTCGCTCCTCGACGAGTTAAACGACTTCATTCTAACACTCCCGTTTTCCCCAGATCCACCAAAACGCCGAGCTCGAATACTGCAGCTCAAACCAATTCTCCACATCGAAGAAAACCAAACAAATGGCAGGCCGCCGTTCTATGTTCATGATATCGAGGTACGAGGCGTCGAGGAGCGAAGCGACGAGCTAGGAATGCGATATGTAAGAGGTCGTAATTATTAGCCTACGCTGCGACGTTGTCAGCGTCAACGTGGATGCTGCTTTTATCACTACGTAATTCTAACACGTTCATAACAATCTTCAATGCGACTCGCTACGCTCGTTGCAGCTACTCGCCGGAGCAGATGCACGAAATGGCGGTCATGACAGGAGGGCAGGGAGACGGCCAGTCGCAGAGCGGGGATTTGAACGATTTCGGGAACAGGCTTCACCTGGAGGCAGGGATGAAGTTGCAAAGGAGGAAGAAGGTGATGGAGGAGAAGTTGAAGAAGGAGAAGGAGCAGGTGAGAGGCGAAGAGGCGAGGACAAAGCCCAGCGAGGAGCGAAGCGACGAGTTGAGCTGGCGGACGTGTTCTCCTCGTTTTTGCTATCTCTACCACTAACACGCTCGTTTCGCTCGCCGCTCGTCGCAGGAGCTAGAAGGGTGTACCTTCAAGCCCGTGCTGAGCGAGGGGACGGAGGCTCTAAAAAAGACAAAGAAGAGGGAGAAGAACGTGTTCGAGGAGCTGCACGACAAGCAGGAGGAGGTGTCCGAGAAGAAGGCGTATTACGAGCAGGTGAGTGCGAGGACGAAGTCCGAGTTAGGAACGAATCCAGCTCTAACTGCAAATCCAACTCCAACGCTCGTCGCTCATCCAACTCAATCCAACTTTAACCCTTTTTTTCATAGATCGCTTTCGTCAACAAGGACTGCACCTTCAAGCCGGAGATCAACGACCACTCCGAGGTTCTGCAAATGTTAAGCGGAATGGAGGAGGGGACCGGCGAGATCGACACTCGTCCCAAGTTCGAGAAGCTCTACGAGGAGAGGAACAAGAGGGCAGAAAAGGTCGAGGAGATCAAGAACTCCCTGCCTACCGACGAGGCAGACGAGTGCACCTTCAAGCCGGACATAGGGGCGAACGCCCACAGGGCCAAGCCGGACAAGAACTCGACCGAGTTTATCAATAGGCTGTACAACGAGCACGAGACCATTTTGAAGAAGAAGGAGGAGCGGGTGAGAAACTGAGAGGAGCGAAGCGACGTATATGTGGGGCTCGAGCGACGAGACATTAACAACATTGTAAACTCTAACCCCCCCCTCCACTCCTCGCTACGCTCGTCGTCGCAGGTGAAGCAAGTTCAGGAGGCCTGGTTCAAACCCGAGATAGGCCGATCACCGCTCAACGCTCGGAACGTCGAAAACCTCCCGATTCACGAACACCTTTCGGAACTCACCAAGAAGAGTTTGGAGGCGAAGAAGGTCAAGGTAGAGGGTAGGGAGGCTCAGGATAAGGAGAGCAGGATGTTCAAAGCAAACCCGAAGTCGCAGAAGATGCTGGCGAACATGAAGAAGCAGAGCTGCGAAGAGCTCTTTAGGGTGCTGCTCGCGACGATCGAGTTCAAGAAGCAGGGAAACAAGGCTAGCGTCGATGATAGTATTGCTGAGCTCGTGGGGAGGATGCAAGACGAGGAGGAGGGGGGTTTGGGAGGGGGAGGGGATTGGAGGGAAAAGCTTCTGGATGCCACAAAGTGCGATCCTAATTTGCTGGACGATAACGTGGCTAAAATTGTCAAGCCGCTGCTGGCCAGGCACCAGGGAAGTCCCATGACTTTGGATTTGTTCGTTGACCTAACGGTGATCGAACTTGAAAGGGTGGGGGTGGAGGCTTTAGACGTCGTCAGAACCATGAGAAACAGGCAACGCGAACAGAGGGCTATTGCGCTTAAGGCGAATGTTGAGGAGGAAAAGGGGGGGTTCAAAGGTCCGATCAAACGTTTAAAGGGAATAGCGAAATTCAAAGCTGTTGCAAGTGCAGTAAAACAATTCCACCCAAGCATAAATAAAAACAGTAAAAGAATTGCCAACAGTCAAAGCAGAAGAGGAAAGGGGGAGTTGCTGTTCACTAGTTTACACGCAGCCCAGAAAATGCTAGAAGTTAGAAGGGAAACTTTGAGGAAACAGAAAATCAAGGAAGAAGATGATGAGTGTACTTTCAAACCTGAGTTTTTCGCGAAAACGTATAAAGGAAAAGGGAATTATCCTATTAAAGGGTAAACAGGAAATGAGAGATGTAGAAGATTAGAGATGTTGTAATTTAGATAAACAAAGCATAGGCTATTGAGGCTATTGAATTTTTTCTTTTGCTAACTTGCTAACTTGCTAACACTAATAAAGCGTCCCCTGAGACAGATACTGAAATCTATCGTAGTTTGCGGTCCCACTAGATGATGCTGAGGAGTGAATAATCTGCATGCAGTACTTGACAGTCTCCTCTCGATTCAAATCCCCCTTGAATCGTCCTCGTAGTGATTCAAGGATGAAGTTCATTTCCGCCTCGCTCTTCTTCGCGAAGCAAGGGAAGGATGAGTTCTTCGCTGTTATTGCTACGATGTCGACGAATTTATCGCGGTAGTGTTGGAGGGCGAGGAAGCCGCGGACGAAGAGCTCGCTGAATTGGAAGAAGAGGTCGCCGGATTTACCTCCCATGACTTCGACCATTTCGGAGGTGAGCTTGAAGGGAGAGGTTTCTAGAGAGAACTTGTTGCCGGGAGCGATGCCGAGGAGGAAGCCGAAGTCGATGTGCAGAACGTGGCCGTCGTAGTCGAGGAGGAGGTTGCCGTTGTGCCTGTCCTTGAGCTGGAAGAGGTAGCAAATTATGGAGTACGCGGCGAGGGAGTTGACGAAATTCTGCGACGAGCGTAGCGAGTCGCATGAAGATTGATGTTAATGAGTTAGAATTACTTAGCTGCGATAGACCCGTCGCTATCTAGACTGGAGCTACTAGCGCACCCGAATAACATACGGAATTGACGCATTCCCAGCTCGTCGCTTCGCTCCTCGCAGATTCTCACCTTCTTCTTCTCGTCGGTGTTCGGAAGGTCCTCGATCCAAGCTTTCAGCGACGGGTTGAGCTTCTGCTTTATGCGCTTCTCCTTCATCGCGTCGATGCTCGTCGAGTTCTGTATGCACTCGATGACTCCGGACGATCCGCTGGTCGCGATGATCTTGTAGGGTTTCACCCACAGGGGAACGTCCTCGAGCTTCCACACGGTCTCGCAGAGGTTGATGAGCTGCATCATAAAGGTCTCCTGACGCACGTCGTCGTTGGCCTTGACGATCATTCCGACGATGTCGTAGTTGGGGTTGGATTTGTGGGACGATTGGGATCGGATTTTCTTCTTCTTATCGTCCCACGACTCGTTCTCTTCCCAGAACGCCACAGCCTGTGGGGGGAGGGGGAGGGGCGAGCAGAGGAGGGGAGGGGG
>BLQM01000030.1:906-20943 GCA_012489335.1 Triparma laevis f. inornata
GTGGGGGGGTTCCGGTTCGGGTTCAGTGGCGTGTGGGGGATGTAAGTTTGGCTCGTGGGTTAACCCCTCAGGGGTTGGTTCGGTGGGGGGGGCTGGGGGGACGGCGGTGGCGTGGGGGGGGTCGAACACAGCATTTGTAACGGGGGGTGGAGGGGATATCGGCGGGACGGGATAAACCCCCACGCTAGTCTGAACTTGCCCTTGCGGACCGCCGTCCTGTGCCTTAACCAATGAGGCTCTCCTCAGCTGAGCATTGATTTGATCCTGCATCGTCTGCGAGGACTCGGGTGGCAATTCGCGGCTGAACACAACCGATGTATGCGGACAGGGCATTCTGTGGATAGCAAAAGCCGGGCTATTTTTAGGGTGAGTGAAGGGGGAGAAGGGAAGTTGGACGTCGTTGCCCTGCCCGACGAAGTTTTGATATTTTTATTCCTTAATTAATGCGCTGTTTGGCCAGCATGTTTCGGTGCCTATCTCATGGCATGATATGGAGCTTCCAGCAGAATAAATCAGCGCAACATCCACCAGGTGTCGCAAAAACACTCGACAAATCTCAATCTCCGCTGAATGTTGAGGCCGCTTTCTGGTTGCCCTAAACACCACCTTCCTCCAGCGCAACCGCGCCGCAGATATGATCGATCCCTTAAACATTCGCTTATTACTCACTATCCAGGAGAAGACGTCGCGTACGTTCAAAATTTCGGAAAATATGAAATCTCGTTGACTTTTTACGAAAGGGGGTGTCTACGATGGGCATTGTGTGTAATAAAAGTGATTAGTGGGGATTTGTTGTCTTTTATATTGGGATAAGGACCTTAAATAGTCGTTATCGCGCGTTATAGGATCTGAAAAGGCAACGCCCTTCGGCTGATTTTTGCGATGTCGCCAGCCGTCAGTCTGCCTCTCTTCACCGGCGAGAGATGAGACGTTAGATTTGGTTCTGAGTTGCAAGATGTACAGTTGCTGCTATTTTTTCGATCACTGCGTTAGTGAGTTCATGTGGGTGGAGAACTGTCCTTGGAAGTCGGAGGGTGAAGAAACCGAACTTGAGCTGGCCTCTGGGGCCTTCAAAACGGAGCCTGGCGGCGTCTACCCGACGCATGGCATCCACCCATCCCGTCTGAGCGAGGTATTGACGCGAAGAATCAATTCTCCTGACTTCAGAACGACGACGAGGACGCCGACGAACGACGTAGCAAAGGGAAGTGACACCAGCGGAGGTCGCCGCTGAATTCCCAGTATTCTTCTGCTGCTAGCTAGACTCTAGCTCGATATCGCCCGAAAATAAGTGGTTTTGGTGGCGCTATTGAAGAAATAGTCCATCGCCTGGCTGGACTTTAGCGCAGAACGGCCACGAGGTTAATGTACCGTCGTCCATTCGTCGAGGGTCGCCCTGTGAGCACTGAAGTCGTAGACAGGTAGGGCCGCTGGGTTCGCCACCGCTCCAATTATAAGCAAAAGCAAGCACACTTTTTACAGCGATAAAATCCGACGGTTTATTACTATTTCTATTCTTAATATAACCCTCAAGATTTGATCCCCCTTCACGTTTCCTCTCCTCTCTCCACTCTACGCTCCACTCTCTGCTTAAACAAAACCACCAACCCTCCCCAAAGAAGGATCAACATACTTCTTCGTACTAATACAATTACTCCCATTCTCATAACATGCGTAATTAACAACCGTATACTCCTTCGGCGTCGCCCACGCGCAGCTACTCTCCATATCCAAACTATTATTCCCCCTATCAATCCTGAAAAAACCCATTTCACCCCAATACTCGCCCCAGGAATTCCTCACGTTCCAGAACTTCTGACCTGTCTCAGAGTCAACTCCCCAACCTACGATACTAACAACATGATTCGTATGTTCATCATCACTAGGATCATCCGTAGTAAAAATCCCCCCAGTATACTCATGCAAAGGACTCGCATTAATATAACAAGGAATGGGTCCGCGGGTATAGATTTCGGCAAGCATGTTATCTTCTCCGGAGACTTTGCCGTATTCGGCGATTGAAGCGTTGGGGAAGATGGAGAGTTCGGAGCAGAAACCACCGGAGGAGGAGAAGGTACTGCAGGTACGGCAGGTGTTGATGGCGGAGCAGCTGGAAGGGTGGAGAGACTCAGGGTTAGAAAGAAGGGTTAACACGCTTCTCATGGATTTCTCGCAACTTTCGAACGTCATCACGTTCGTCACGTACTCTCCGTCCTCAGCGCTCACCTCCAATCAGCTTCCTCAGCCCCACAAAGTCCCTCACTACTCTCAGCCGAACAAGCCGCATACTCCATACAAGTCTTATAAGGCACAAAACCCGATTCCGATATAAACTCGTAAGTTCCGGTATGACTTCCACCGTGACAACTTCCTGCAGTGGAAGCTCCACAGTTTAGGACGTATTGGATGGCGAGGTTTATGTCAATGCCTTCACCGTTTCGGTCTATTTTGATTCGATCGGCTAAACTAGAAAGGGAAGCGTGTGCCCAACAACTTCCGCAGTACTGTTATGAAAAGTTTTGTTAGAATTGAAAAGAGGGGGGACGATAAGTTATAAAGAGATAACTCTCGAGAACTACTGTCTCCTTGCTCCAAATAATCCTCCAACCTTTCGTCCCCCTCTCCTCTCACCTGAGGTATATGCTGATTCAAGTTCATAGTCAACATACTCTTTCCGTCTTGATTCCCCCAGTCAAAGTTGTCCGGAATATCACCTTTATTAATATACTCATGAGGGCGGGGAGAAGAGACCATCTCTTTTGTGCTGTTGGAACTCTCCCAGATCTCGGAGATGTGTTCTGGACGTGCTAGAGCGCATTTGAGGGTACATATGGTGGCTAGAACTAATTGAGATACGTACATCGTGCTTGTGAAGTGTTTATATGGGGTATATAAATTACCAGCACATGGCCTTTTTGGTCTCGCGATTATTGTCAACTGCCAGCGGAGCTTCGCACAACAGCCAGACGGAGCATTCTCTCCCCTTTCCTCCTCTCCACTCCCATCCATCCCTTCACTCTTCTTCCCTCCTCCTCCCCATGCTGGGGTTCGTAGAATATATATCCTTTCCTCGATAGATCCTCCTCGATAGAATACAAATCCTTTCCTCTGTATGGCCAGCCTGCTCCTGGAAGCGCGCAACCGTGTCGTGGCTAGCATCCGCGATGAGGCCGGGCGGAAAAGTTCAGGCGAGCTCACCTTGCCATGTGGAAGAACATGGAGAACGATGAGGAGAACGAGGTTGCCATAGAGGAAGCCTTCCAGGTCCTCAAAGAACAAGCGGTGGGTCAGACTACGAGGATAGGAAAAATTATCTCGGCGTGCATGGAGCACACGAAGGCCCACGGCGGCCCGGGCTACTACCGCATCGATTCCATCCCGGACTACAAGATCGCCGACCCCCTCCTCGCCGAGCAGAGGGTGCCGCCGAAGAAGTACCGCACGGATATCGACAAGGTGAAGTACCTGCTCTCCATGGCAGCGGACTACGAGACGGAATTCCGCAAGAAAATGCTAGGGCTCGTGTACGTTCTCTACACCGCAAATAGCTTCGCTACCGTCATGGACAAGTACGAGGTGCTCGCCTCCTCCCTCCTCCCGGGAGCTGAGGAAAGCAAAAACGTCTGGAACGAGCACATCTGCGAAACTGGAGAATACGCTGGACACATTTACTATCACCAGCCAAGCTCAGAGGAGACGAGGTGGGAACGTCCGGAGGCGGAGATAAGATCAGCGGACGACGCCGAAGTAGGCCCTCTCACCTGGCCTCTGCACAACGCCGACTTCAAGCTCAACGGCGACGCGAGCGACGGCGTCGTCGTGAACTACCGCTTCGGACCTCCCAAGTTCTTCAAGCGCTCCTTCGTGAAGATGAAAAATACCGCCACCAACGGCGGATCGCTCAAGGATCTCAACCGTGTCACTCTCGAGTTCTCCGACCCTAAAATTATGGAGCTCACCTTCTACGCCATCAAGGCACGCTTCGCCGTCACCGTCGTGAAGAACAAACACCGGCAGGAAGGGGAATTAACCCAGCCACCGAACATTCACCTGAACATCAGCCTCGGCGAAGACGCCGCCGCGGCGTGGATCTGCGAGATCCAGCTAATCTAAGGACAACCTGCTCATCAAGAAGGAGCTGCACCACTACTACGATATCTCGCGCGCCGTCAGTTCGCTCGACGTGGCGTGGCCGCTCTTCCAGGAGGAGGACCTGTCCCCGGAAAGGGCGCCGCCGCCGTCGTCGGACGATCTGGGCGGAGCGTCGCTGAAGGAGATTGAGGCGAAGCTGCTGGCACAGCCGCTCACGATGGATGTCACGCCGAGTGGCAGCGCCAACAACGATGTGGAGGCCGCGTTTTGGATCTGCTCCAAGATGCACCCGATGGCGGTGATGGATGACATCGAGTGCTTGGAGGGCGAAGGTGACGGAGGGCGGAAGATGAAGTTCTATTACATGATGTTTGAGAGTGCCGACGGAGACAAGTACGGCTATAACCCTGCCGCCAGAGCGGCCGCTAGGGGCGGCAACCTCGGGTGGGGAAGCAAGGCGCTCATCGTGAACTTCGCCGCCAACGAGGCTTACTTTACGACGATGGGTTTTCACCGTTACTTCTGGGATCTGAAAAAGTGGAAGGCTCTCGGCCTGCCTCTCAGTGACGAGCAAGGCGTGAAGCCCGAGCTGGGCGGAGGCTCGAAGCAGGATTTCGAGTTCGGCGAGATGTACTGGAAGCCGAATGAGGGCGTGTACCATGAACTCTTTGGCTCCACCACGGGGAATCGAACGAGCGAGAAGCGAGAAGCGAGAAGTGAGAAGTGAGGAGTGAGGAGTGAGGAGTGAGGAGTGAGGAGTGAGGAAGTAAAAAGATTAAATAAACCGTATATTATATTCAAAAACTACGGTATCTACGTTTTAATTGTGCGTGTCTAATCCTCCTCCTCGTTTCCTCCGTCATCTATCGCCTGTTCCACCGTCTTCTCCACCTCCTCCCCGTACTCCAGAGCCTTCTCCAGCCTCTCCGTCGCCTTCAAACTGCTCGTGCTCGCCGACATAGTCATTCCTCCTCCAACCCTCGCTCCGGTCAAAGTCAGACTCGACCTCCCTTCATTAATCGGCGTCCTAGCCTCATTCTCCGCGCTCGTCGTACTCACAACACTCATATTACTCGTCTGCTTCTCTAAAGGCGGTGGAATCGACCTCGGCGATTTCCTATCCCCGTACTTCCCTTGAAGCGGTGATTGTAGAACTTGCTCGATTACGTTGTTCGTAATCTCGTGAGCTACGTTCGCCAGAACTGATCTACTATGTGGGCTCGCATCCGAGAATCTGAACTCCCCAACTACTCTATCAGAATCGCCACCTGAGCGCTCACTTACGGGACTGTCGTAGTATTTTCTGTCGATCATTTTTACAGGACTTTGCATTTCTTCGTTCATGTTCTCGATGATGGGGGTTATACCGTCGATCTTTCGATCGCTGTCAATGGTGGGGAGGAAGGCTCGCGCGCCGACGACGTTGGTTCGCGCGTGCTCTTCTACTAGTTCCATGATGAGGTCGGGGTTTTCTTCTTCTAAGTTTTCGGTCTTCAGCTCTTGAAGAGGCGAGCTGTTGCGCGGGGAACCTGCGAGCGACGAGCGCGTTAGCGAGAGGAAAGCGAAGCGTGTGTTAGATTAGATCGTCGTTCCACGTAACACGGCTCGCTTCGCCGGCTCACCTTCGTCTGACGGGGAACTCGGCTGAGACGTCAGCGTCGGCGAAATCGGTTTCTCCCTATTCTCGGCCGCCGACACGTCCGCATCATCCTCCCCCTCCCCACCCTTCCCCTCCCCTCCCCCTTCTCCTCCTCCCCTCCACCCCCCACCTCGTCACTACTGTTACTCTCCTCCTGCGCCAACTCTGGAGGGTGCGACTCCTCCCACTCCCTCCAAATATCGTCCACCTGATTCGTCAGCCCCGTCTGCTCCTCCCTAACCTCCCTGTTGTTCATGTTCGAAGGCTTGTGCTTGTCGATGACGCTCTTGCAGACCTTCTTCATGATTCTACTATTTAGGATCTCTTTCACTGTGATTCGATGAGACGGGTCCTTGTCCAGCATGCGGAGGATGATGTTCCATATCTGCGAGGAGCGGCGAGTGAAGCGACGAGTTAGTTTGTAATGTTCTTAATACGGGGAGCACGCAATTGACGTATTCCCAGCTCGTCGCTTTGCTCCTCGCTGGGCTTTGTACTCGGCTCGCTACGCTCGCCTCACCTCCTCGGGAACCTTTAAGATCTGTGACAACAAAAGTGTTAGACTTATGCTCAAAAATATGCTCCTCCTCCTCCCAAACGCTCACTACGCTCGCGCAAACTCTCACCTGCTCGTCCTGATGCCTCAAATCCTTGTCCTCCGCCACCATCAAAGCATTCACGAACTCGGTCAAGTTGTCTCCATAGTACGGCAAACTCAGCGTGACCAACTCGTACAGTACGCAGCCAAGACTCCACACGTCGGTGGGGTAGCTGTATCCTTTGTTCGATATTATTTCCGGGCTGATGTAGTACGTCGTGCCGACCTCCGTCTTGACCACGTCCTCGTCGGAGTCCAGCACCTTGGCCAAGCCGAAGTCTACGACGAGCGTAGCGACGAGTTAGTTTAGGATATTCTTTATGCGAGGAGCGTGCAATCATTGCGTATTTCCAGCGAGGAGCGAAGCGACGAGTTCATAAGCAACGCGCTCTCTACATTACTCGCTCCTCAAGGAGCCTCGTTACGAGCGTTATTGTCGTAATCCCAGATCGTCGCTCCGCTCAACGCTGGGCGTTCGTCCACGCAGTGCCTCTTCGTGCCTCACCTCCCAGCCTGCAGTTCTTGGACGACGCGCTCAGGAAAATGTTGTCCGGCTTGATGTCTCTGTGGAGGATCTTATTCGAGTGCAGGTAATCCAGGGAGAGGCACGTCATGCAGAACCAGCGGAGGAAATTCTGGGGGGAGTACAGCTTCGAGTCCTTGTGTTGGATAGCGTCCATGCTGTCCAAATTCTTTCGTTCCGCCTGCGCGAGGATAGGTTGAGGTTAGAAGAAGAAGAGAAGACGATGACGTGCCCTCGGCCCTCGCCCCCTCCACCCCCAAAACCCCCTTCACCTTAATCAATTTACTCAAATCCCCACCATCGCAATACGTCATAACCAAGTTCATCGTCTGCGCCTTCCCGCTCTCCCCCTCCGTGTACAGATCGTACAGCCCGATAACAAACGGATGCATGAGCTTGATAAGCAGCTGTATCTCCTTGCTCACATGAGTTCTGCGAAAAATTACGTGTTAAAATTTCGTCTCCTATGAATTATATTCGTACTCCCATTCGGTCGTCGCCGTTCGACTCGCGTAACGTGGGGGTCGTACCTGATTTCAGCGTCTCCATAGCTCATGGTCTTGAGTGCAAAAAGATTGTTCTCCTTGCGACTCTTTATCAAATGAACCGAGCCGAAGGCTCCCCTTCCTATGTGCTTCAGCGTTTCGTACTTCGTAGGATCTAGGGGACCGCAGTCAAGCTGACGTGTGTTATCCAAGGTGAAGCGCGTGCTCGCCCTGGCGAGCTTGGAGACCCCCACCCCACCACGGGGAGACGGAGGGTTGGACATTTGGCGACTTCCGCGTCTCCTGTTTGTCATGGCGTCCTGGATTTGGTCGATTCCAGGGGAGGCGCGGGAGGAACCACGACGGCCGGAGTTGTGGCCACCACTGTTAGGGTTATTGTTACCCGTGCCAGCGTTTGTCGGGGTGGTTGATGAATGGGATGATGAATGGGAATTTCTACGCGACGAGGAGGTGTTTGAATTGAAATGCGAGCCATTAGTTGTAGATGTCGACATTGTGCGTGGGGGGGGGGGCTACTGGGTGTTAAGGGAGGTGCTAAATTCGAGTTTCAGGAGCTAGGGAGGTTTGATAAGGAGGATGCGATGGCAGGATGGCAGGTAAAGAAGGCCTTAAGGGTCGTCTATCGAGGCGCCGTTGCGTCGTGCACAGGCAAGAGGGGAGATTCGGGTAGGGTTGAGAGCCTTGGTCTATAAAACCTAACGTAGACACACGAACACCACTTATGAAAGCCGCAGTCCCAACCCGTTGTTGTGAGCAAGTATGTTGTCTTGGCGTGGTCTCTAGCGGGGTATAGGGCCGGGCGCGCAGCGCTTGTTGTGCAAGAGCGAAGTGGCTACCCAGTGGTGATTTTTAAGGGCAGAATACGTTGTGTGAAGTTAAGACTCCTTCGGGGGAATTTCATTTCAGGCTGCCAGCATCACTCCATGTCCGTGTGTGCTCGAGTCCGAGTTTAGGGATTTCTAACAAATGCACTGGGGCCTGAGTCAGCGGTGTTCCACGATTGGGAATACATGAGCAAGGGGTTCCTAGGTCAGATGCCAACGTAGGAACCCGTAATTTCCTTCCTGTCGTCGGCCCCAGAGTCTTATCCCGAATCTAGTGCGAATCACGATGCACACTCTCAAATACAGCATGCAAGTTGGAGCAGGCAGTAGGGCTAGGGTTAAGGGCACTTGTAAACAAATAGACGGGGGGGGGCGGAAACTTCACGCATTTGTTCGGGCCGGTACGTTTGCGATCGCGGCTCTAGCTTGAAGTCAATTAGGTGTTGGGCACGGGTTAATTCGCGAGCGCCTCGCGAGCGATGTGATGGAGGCTCGCTGGTCCAAAACCTTGGCTCCGGCTCAAAATTAACAACCAAGCTGGTCCAAAACCTTAACTCCAACTTGACTTAAACTTAAAATTGAAATCCAACCCCACATCACATTATTTTAAGATCAAATTTGTCAAGACTACTTTCATCTTCTCCCCCTGGCTGACGCCGCTCCCCCTCACCCACCCACAATCCGCCTACGCTACGCTACGTGAAGAACTTGAGCTCGTCCAACTCCTCCTGCGTCTCCGTCTTGGCCTCCTGCTTGACCTTCCTCCTAACCGGCTGACTCCTGTACATGACCTGCCTCCCCACCCTCTTCGGCGGCGGCTGCATTGCCCTCGCCACGGCGAGCTTGTTCTTTTCCGCCTGCTTCGCCTCCTGCGCTGCCTGCTGCTCGATGCGCTTGAGCTCTCGCCTCTTTTTCTCCTTCTCCTTCTCGACTTTCTTCACGTAGTCCTCGGGCATGAGCTCGAGCGCGGACAGGAGGTCCTCGAGCTGCGCCTCGAGGTCGGAGAGCATGAAGAGAGTGGAAGGGTTACTGCTGCTGTCGAAGCCACAGCGTTGGTACACCTCCTTCACCTTCTCTCCCAGGCTCTGTAGCAGGGCTTCCTGCTTCTCCTGCGTGTGGCCGGCGGACTTGGCGATGCGGCGAGCGAGCTGGGACTTCTTGTTCTCCTCCCCAGAGATTTGGTTCTTCAGGTCGAAGATGTTCTCCTCCAGCGACGACGTCTTCTGGTCCATCTTCTTCCTCGTTTCCCTGTAATTAAAAAGAAGGGAGCAAAAATTGAGCAAGTGTTATGCGAGTGTTAGCGCTAAATTAACCCAACAAACAACATCCACATCCGGTAGTCACCTATAACTCGTCTTCAAATCCTCCAACGCCTGTTCTGTCTCCTGCGACGAGCGTAGCGAGTCGCATGAAGATTGTTGTTGGCGTGTTAGAAATGAGTAGCGACCAAAACAGCGTCGACGTCTCGACTGTCGCTCCCGGCTCGGCTAAATTTCGAACATCGATATCACGTCATCACATCGATCGCTTCGCTCCTCGTGACGGTTTGCGCACCTGACTATTCTGAATCAAAAACAAATTCTGCTCCTCCAACGCAATAAAAACATCCAACAACTGCTGCGGGTGCGTGAAATACATAGGCATCTCCTCCCCCGAGCTCGTATAAGGCTCCTGTTCAAAGTCAGGCGCCGGAGGGTAGTTCACGTTGATGACGGGTCCCCCTCCTTCCGCGTTATTGTTTCTTCTCCTGCTCTTCCTCTTATCCTTCTTCCCGTCCTTTGCCTTCGTCTCGGCCTCGTGCCTGATGATAGCCTCCTGGTAGATCTCCTTCTTCTTCTTCTCCCACTCCTCCTTCTTCACCTCGATACGGGTTTGGCGGCGCTTTTCTGAACGATCCTTTTTGTGGGATTCTAAGACGAGCGTAGTGAGGAGCATGAAGATTGGAGTTGACGAGTTAGAACAGCGCAGCGGTGAAAGTAGCGTTGGCATTGACACTGGAGCTAACAGCACAGCTGAATTACGACCGTAATCATCGTATTCCCAGCGTGGAGCGAAGCGACGCGTTCTCTACCTTACTCGTCGCTTCGCCTTGCTCCTCACGGAGCCTCATTTACGACCATAATCATCGTATTCCCAGCTCATCGCTTCGCTCCCTCGCTGTGACTCACCTTGCTGCTCGAACCACTCTTGGGGGGTCAGCTTGTCGAGGAAGTCCTTGTATTTTAGGCAGTCTTCGAGGGCTTCTTTGTGCTTGGACATGTCGGATTGGACCATTTGGATCTGTTGGTTTAGTTTCTTTATTTCTTGGACCTTGTCGGTTTTCAGTTTTGTCTGCGGGCGAGCGAAGCGAGCTGTGTTAGATGGAGGAGCGAATAAATAAATAGTAATCGTTGTTAGGGTTAGGGCTCGTATTTTACCTCCTTCTCCGCCTTCTTAATAGCCTCGTGCGCCTTCTTATCATTCTCCTTCAAAAACGTGTCAAACCTAATCGCGTCCTCCTCCAACATCGTCTCTGACTTCTGCAGCGCCTCCTCCTTCATCTGCGCCTTCTCCTCCAGCTTCCTGATCTCCTCGCGCTTGGTATCGAGGGACATTTGAACGAGGAACATTTCGCGCTTTTTGGCGATGAATTCGGTCATTATTTCCTTCTCCTGACGGCGCTCGTTGATGACGCCGGTGGCGGCATTGTTACTCTTCTTGCCCTTGCCGATCTAAGACGAAGCGGAGCGAGGGGCCGAGGACGAACGTCCGAGTAGCGAAGCGACGAGTTAGTTTAGAATGGTTCTTGATGTTAGAAGCGACGAGGATGCTCCTCGTTGTCGTCGTTCGCTCCTCGCTGCAGGCTTCGCCCTCTCCGTGCCTCACCTCCTTCATCCTGAGGCTCCTGCCTCCGTTCCCTCCCCCCTTCTGCCATATTTTAAGCTTCATGTTGTTGTCCCTGTTGTCAGCTCTCCTCTTCTTCTCCTCGTCGCGGAGGCGGAAGACTTCTTCGTCGGAGGGGAGAGTGAAGGGGTTGCGGGGGGGTTGGGAGGAGGTAGAGGGGGCGTCGGGGAGGGAGTTTGTTGTGGAGTTCATCGTGGATGGAGGGGGGCGGGTGGGGCTGATGGCAGCAGGGGCCCTTTTAGTTCTTGGTCTTGTATTGTGTGGATTGTCGTGGTTGTGACAGATAGAAGTGGTCTGTAAGGGGAGCAGTTTGGGTTAGGGAGATGATCGTTTCATGAGACTTAAGAACTGAACCATGACGGAAGCGAAAAGGGCGGCGCGAATATTTGAGAAGATTCTGACTGAGGGAGCTCGGGAAACGCACGACGACTGTCCGGGGTAGCGCTTATTGTTGAAATATCGTGCCCCAAAGAGGCACGGCCAGGGCAAAACGACCTTCATTTGGTCATGTATTAATTCGGACCACACGCGCCGAAGGTAGGTAGAGGCCGTGCACATACACACAGACACGGTAAATAGGCCTTTGACAAAGCACTTCTAGGGTCACTGCGCCACCACAGATCTCATACCAATCTTTATCGTTGTGTTGTTTTGGCCCAGGTGCCTGTTGGGAGAGCGCTCTCCTGGAAGCCCTCGCTAACAACACTATATCGACCACACTTCCACCACAACCCTCCCCAACCCACACCATGCCCCGTGGTCACCTTGGTTCGACCCTCGAGCTCCGCGGCTGTCGCTCCCCTATGGGCTCCCCCGCGTTCGAACCTCCCAATGCCTCCATCATCCAACCTGAAGACGAGGTCTCTGTTGCAAGCAGCGAGGCTATTTTGAGCCCCATCAACGCGGAGAGGAAGCAGCAAGTTAGGAAGGACGCGAAGAAGAAGGTGAGAAAATGATGTTGATGTGGTGTCGTAGTCCCTCCCCATCCCAATCCCCCATTCCAGCCACACCCAATCCCCACAGTTAACTAACAACCCGTCCCCCTCCTCACTCTCCTCCCCCCCTCTTATGCTCGCTTCGCACGCCCAGGTAAAAGCCGGCGTCGCCGCCCTCTCCTTCGCGAAAATCGGCGGCATCTTCAAAAAGCCCATCTGCGGCGACCTCTTCGGCGCCAACCAAAACGACGAAGGCATGCTCTATGCCTCCCGCAATCAAAAAGTAGGCGGCGCCATCGGCGAGACCGTCGGAAAAATGACTGAAGTTCACCAAACCCCCGTCATCGCTGAAGCGCCCGCGGGGAGCATGTACGATTTAGACGGTGGTTACTGGACTGACACCTCCGGTTCCGACGTCTCAGACGACGAGACGGAGTCCAAACGAGAGCTAACCGCAAAACAGCGTCTCGCGAGGACCCTGAACAACTGGTGTTTGAGCGAGGAGAACACGAAGTATATGATGGAGGAGGGGGGGTTGGAGAGTTTGGTTGATTTGAGTAATGTTGATGATAGGATGGTTAAGAGGCAGTGCGCACAGGCGTTTAATAGGTGAGAATTAGTTACAACCCGTTACTACTGATGCCAACCACCAATTCTATCTTTTAATTCTTTCTAACCCCCTCCCCTCACCCTCACCCCCAACAGACTATCCTCCAGACAACCCGTCCGCAAAAGACTGCTCCACTCCGATATGTCAACCGCCCTAATTTCCCTCTCCTACGTCCTCCGTTCCCCCGCCCGAGGTGAGAACGCTGTCTCGGAGCGAACGCGACCAGATATGAACACGATATTTAAGCGAGTACGAGGAGCGAAGCGACGAGCATTAAAAACACTAAGAATATTATAAACTAACTCGCCCTTTGCTTGCCGCTCCCTCCTACCCCTTTCACAGGCCTCGACTGCGCCGAGGCCCTGGTAAATTTAACCCTCGTGGAAAATTCCGCGGAGTTCCTCGTGGAGAAGAACGTCGTTTCGGCGTTCATGGCTTTGATGTCCCTCGGAGCAAAAACCGTCGCTCCTGTTTGCGTGCAGGGTTTGTTTAACCTTACCTGTTCCGGGTATTTCGCGAACATCGAGAAGGTGAGCTGCGAATAGCAAAGTGACCAGATTACGAAGCCGTCGTCATGAATACAACGAGCATCTTGCTCGTCCCAATGAACTCGTTCAAATTGTCGCTTCGTTCGCCGCTCCTCACATCACATTAAGAACATTCTAAACTCTAACTCCCCCCCCTCCCCTCCTCGTCATTCCTCGAAGGTCATCAAGTCCGTCCTCAACCTTTCCTTCACCGATGACATCGACCCTCGCCCTATCATCGTCAACGCGATGTGCAACACCAGCAACTCCTTCCGCCTCTGCCCTCGTCTCATCGAAGAGGGTTCGATCCAGATCCTCGAGGGCTATGTTCCTCGAATTCTTGACCCCGCAATCATCACAACCTGCGCCCACGTTCTGTACAACCTCAGCACCAACAGAGCCGTTCGATCAGACATGATCGTCAAAGGCGCCGTCCGCGTCTGCCTGAAGATCGTGAACATGCCCGGAGTTAGCGACGACTGCCTGTTCCTCGCAGCCAAGGCGCTAGGGAACATGAGCCTGGATAGGAGCTCCCGCAAGAAGACCGTCGGGGACGGGTTCGTGAAGATCCTGACATCACTGGTGAACATAAATGGGGTGGAGAAGAGGGTTCACGCGGCATGCGCTGAGGCTATGGCGCACTTGTCGGTCTTCCAGGACCTCATCAGCAGGTGAGGGGAGAGGAAAATATCGCAATTATGAAATATTATATCATATTCTAACACCACCCCCTCCAACCCCCCACAGACTCGTTGACGAGGGCTGCATCGGCCTCCTCACCAAGCTTGCGGGCATGGACAACAACCTGGCCAAGCACCACTGCGGTACCGCCTTCTGCAACTTCTTGGGCGACTCGAGCATCCACAAGACCATAATCGACTTGGGCGCGTTGCCTCCGCTCGTGGCGCTGTCTCAGGACCCCGCCATGTCGCAGGATTTGGGCCTCACCAAGGCCCTAGCGTTCGCTATCTACAACATCAGCTGCGGCGACTCAGCCAAGCAAGTCATGGAGGCCGGCGTGCTCAAGTGCTTGATCAGCTTCTCCGAGCAGGAGTCTCTCGCAGTCAGGGAAAGGGTCGCAGCTGCGATCTGCAACTTGGCGCTGAGCGGATACAGCGCCAACGGAAAGACCATCGCGGAGATCATGATCGAGCAGAATATTTTGAAGTGCATCACGGGCATGATGGACAGCAAGGAGGAGGTGAGACACGGGCGAGGATCAATCAATATAAAGTCTTATATCTTATCGACTCCGCCATATTGTTACATTCACAACGCAATTCTAACCCCCCCTCTCCCCCCTTCGCTCCTCCGGCAGGCGGAGAAGATGCCCGAGGTCACCCAGCAGTGCGTGACCGCCATGGCCATCTTCGCCCACGACAGGGCCAGCCACGAGCACATGACGGAGCACGGCTGCGTGGACGTTTTGGTCGATCTGGGCATGTACAGCAACGACTGCGAGACCAAGTCGCTGTGCGCGAGCGTGTTGAGCAGTTTGACCTTCGGCGAAGTGCCCAGGAAGAGGTTGATCGGGTGCAACGGTTTGAAGACGGTCATACGGTTGAGCGACAGTAGCGAGGAGAAGGACACCATCAGCAGGCAGCACTGCGCCGTGGCTTTGTGCAACATTAGTGCGGATACTGACGGGCTCGTGAAGATGATGGCCGAGGAGGTGGACATCGTTGAGGTCTTGGCCAGGCTGTCCAACACGTACAGCGAAGAGGCCCAGCAGGACTGCGCCAAGTGCTTCTGCAACCTGAGCATGAAGAAGAAGCACAGCGCTAGGTTGGTCGCGCTGAACGCCATCCACGCCATCATGATGATCGCCATGGTCCGAGCGGTGGACGCGACCACGAAGGAGTACTGCAGCAAGGCCATTCTGAACTTGATGGGCGAGACTCTCTCCAACGAGAGTATTTTGGAGCAGGGCGCGCTTCAGATGTTCGGCACCTTTTGCATTACGGACAACGAGACCATGATGAGCATTTGCGCGAAGGTGTTCTGCCTGACCAGCGGAACGAAGGTGGGCAGGGCCTACATACTCAAGAGGAAGAGTAGTTTAAAAGGGCTCTTTAGCTTGATCAGGAGCAAGGTGAGAAGGCGCGAGGAGCGAACGACGACAACGAGGAGCGAAGCGACGAGGATGTGTCGCTCTCACTCCTCGTATCAAGAACATTACATACTAACTCGTCGCTTCGCTCCTCACCTTGCTAATGATCCTCGCTTCGCTCATCGCAGGTCAGGGAGACGCAGCTGAACTGCACCAAGGCCGTGTTGAATCTGCTCAGCTGCGAGGACAGCATGAGGGTTGCCGTGAACTACGGGGCGCTGGTCGTCGTCAGGGTCTTGACGACGTTGGAGGACTTCTCCAGCGACGTGGAGACGCTTTCGGCCGCGGGGGGGAGCACCGCCGAGGTGGAGAAGGTGAGGAACTGCGAGGACGAAGCCCAGCGAGGAGCGAAGCGACGAGCTGAGAATACGACAATTACGACGAGCTGGTAGTAGAGATCGCGTTGTCTATGAACTCCTCGCTTCGCTCCTCGCTGGGAATACGACAATTACGCGCTCCTCGCATTAAGAACACTCTATATTAACTCCCCCCTTCCCCTCCTCGCCTCGTTAATGCTCGTCGCAGCTCCACTTGAGCCTGAGAGAGACCAGGCAGAACTGCGAGACATCCGTGGCGAAGATCCTAACACAAATGGTCAAGGACAGGGTTTGCATGGACACCATGATCAAGGAGAATTTACCGAGTGTTCTGGTGCTGCTGTGCCAGAGCACCAACACAGAGACCGTGTTGCATTCCGTTAGGGCCATCTGCAGCTGCAGCTTCTACAAGAGAATGAGGCAGCCGCTGATCAAGGCCGGTTGCGTGTCGTGTTTGGTTTGGTTGATCTTGAGCGGCCAGGGGTTAGCGGACATTAGCGAGGATGCCGCGAGGGCGCTGTGCTACTTGAGCGTGAGCCCGGAGGGCAGGGCAACCATGGTCGAACAGGTACGAAGGAGCGACCGTAGGAGGAGCGAAGCGACGAGCGGGGAATGCGAAATAATTACGATCGTAATTCGCCCACCCTACTAGCTCTAGTCTAAACGCTCAAGTCGCTTTCACCCCCACCCCATTCTAACTCGTTAAATTACACAAATTACGCAACTAAAAACTTCGACTCGCTACGCTCGTTGCTCGCAGAGCGTCATCACGGCGTTGATTGTTTTGGTCAAGAGGGTCCCCGATGATAGTCCGGTCAAGGCGCTGTGCGCCCTCGCCCTGCAGTACTTCAGCTGGAGCAAGGCGAGCCAGAAGAGGGTGGTGGACGACGCGGGGGCCAAGCTCTTAGTGGAAATGAGCATGCTGGGCGGCAGCGCGCAGACCGTCAGGGACAGGGAGATCGCTCGTGACGCTTCTGTTGCCTTCGCGAACTTGAGTCACAGGCAGGAACTTCGGAAGGATCTGCTGGAGAACGGGGTCATTGAGGCGGCCGTGAAGATCGTGGATAACGATCGGGTCCAGCACGACACGGAGTACACGTGGAGAATCTGCGCGACGATCCACCACTTGAGCTTGGAGCCGAAGATCCGCAGCGAAATGAGCAAGAAGGGGGCCGTGCACGTCATCGTCAGTTTGAGCAACCACGCCAACGACGCCAGCAAACAGATGATCGCGGCGAGCATTTGCAACCTCAGCAAGAGCAAGAGCAGCAGGAAGAAGGCGGTGGAGGACGGGGCGGTGGAGTGCTTGATCAAGTTGGCCAGGTGTGACAACAGGCTGACGAAGAAGTACTGCGCCATCGCGTTGAGTAATCTGAGCGCCTTCGCTACGGTCGAGGACGGTACGGTCAGAGCATTATTGGGCATGAACGATGTGGCCACGCCGCCCAAGAAGAAGAACAAGATGGTCGCGCTTTTGACCAAGAAGAGGGTCGTGGAGGAGGATACTATTTCTGTTGAGGGGGGGGAGGGGGAGGATATGGATAAGAGTGGGAAGGCCTTGAAGCTGAAGCAGATGATTACAGGGGGTTTGTTCAAGGGGGGCGGGGATAAGTACGGGGCGGCGGTTTTGGATCACACGAAGGAGGAGGAGCTGCTGGGATTGCCTCCTCCTACTGTTTCTGCATTGGGAAGCCCGGAGGACCACGAGCAGTACTTTGAAATGTTGATGAAGGTCGAGGGGTACTTCGTCGAGCAGAACTGCGAATACGACCAGTACAACGCCGGGTACGCCGATTGGAGGTTACCGCCTCCGAAGCCCAACAGCGTGGATAGCGTGTTGGAGGCTGAAGAGGGAGGGGGTGGTGGAGGGAAGGGGGGAGGAGGGTGGGGAAAGAAGGACGAGCACAGCGAAGAGGCGGCGGAGAAGGACTTCGAGAAGGTGGAAGAAGCTTTGGATTTAATTCCCAAGGTCAGCCCGCAGGAGGAGAAGGACTTGAACGAGAAGGAGCTAATGGCCGAGATGGCCCTGGCGAAGGAGAAGAGGGAGGCGAAGCAGGAGAAGGAGAGGGGAAGCAGGAGCAGCAGGAAACTGAAGAAGAGGGGAAGCTGGAAGAGCGAGCAAAGGAGGAACAGCAAGAACAAGGAAATTGAAATAGCGTTGGCGGGTGCGAGGGTGGAGAGTGGTGGGGGGGGGGATTTGGGGGGAAGGAAGAGGAGCGAGACCGGCGGGAGCAGCTACACGATGGGGAGCAAGAGGGGCAGCGATTTGGGGGGGGGGGGCAGCATCGGCGACGGAGAGGAGGATCTGTTCTCGCCCGCCGAGGTGGTTTCAGGAGGGGATGACTTGGGTTTCGAGGTTGAGGTCGAGAGCAAGGAGCCGTTGAGCGCCATCGAGAGGCTGGAGAAGAACCTAGGGGGGGTGCGCTTAGGGGAGGGAGCCAGCAGCATGATGAATTTGATGGCCGTGAAGGATGAGGCAGGGGGGGTGGCGGTTGAGAAGGGGGGCAAGATGGATTTCAAGAGGGCCGAGAGCCTGCCCAACCCCGGGAAGAAGGAGACGACGCCAGTGAAGCCCATCTTCACAAGGGACTTCAACGAAGAGAGCACGCAGCAGCTATTAGGGCAGGCCATGCAGGCCGCGAAAGTTGCGAGGGCGGCAGAGCAGAGGCAAGCCAAGAAGGGAAGTAACCCTAGGGGTCGGTTATAGAGATGTAGTGGTTGTGTTTTTGTACTATTTTTAACTTTAGAAGTTCACTACTTTTTTATCGCCCCGCCTCCTTCACTAAGGACATGTAACTCGCAAGCTCATCCTTTTTCTCCTTCTCCTTCCCCTTCTTAACAACCTTCTTGGCCCTGGCCTTTTCGCTGAGCTCTACGCCCATCAGATCGGCTAGCTCGTTCCTCCTCACCCTGACTGCCACCTCTTGTTCCTCCGTCTGCTCCAGCTCCCCGTCCCAGGCCGTTTCTAAGATGACCGAGCAGGCGTTGTCGTACTTTGAATCATCCTTGACTACCCCCTCGTTTTCGAGGATGGCGACGTAGAGCTGCTCGGCGACGTACTTCCTGACCTTGGGGAACGGGTGGCCCAAGAGGGCGAAGGCGAAGGTGAGGACTTCGTCGAAGTACGCCTTGTCCTCATCGTCGGCTCCGCTCCACTTTATCTCGGCGGTTAAGTCGATGAGGACGTCGACGATGGCTACGATCTTCTTGTAGCTCTTGCTCCCGTGAGCCTCGGCCTTGACGAGCTTCAGCATGGTCGGACCGAACCTGTCCTTCTCCTCTTCCGTCTCCTCGGTCTTGTTTTCCTTGGCGGTCCTTCTCTCCTCGGACCTGAGCGCCTCGTTTTGCAGCAATAAATGCACGGTCTTCAGCACCGGGACGACGATGCGCTGCGACGAGCGTAGCGAGTCGCATGAAGATTGGTGTTAGCGAGTTAGAATTTCGCAGCGAAGAAAGAGGCTTGCGCGTTTAGACAAAAGCTACCAGCGCAGACGAATTTACGACCATAATTGTAGTATTCCAAGCTCGTAGCTTCGCTCCTCGCGACTTCGTACCTCGTCTTTCTCGAACTTTCGCATCAGGTTGACGAGCGTCCTGCCCAGGCGAGCAAGGTGCCGCCAGCCCTTGAGCTTCTTCATCGTCTTGACCCAGTCGATGAGGGCGCCGCTGCTGCTCTTGACGACGCTCTCCGTGAGCCCGCCGACAGAGACGGCGAGGCCCTCGACTATGGCCTCGTGGTACACGTCGATGTTCATGGCCTTGATGATCATGGTGAAGGTCGTGTGAGGGGAGGCCCAGTTCATGGTCTCGTTCGCTTTTGTTTTTAGGGCCTCCGTTAAGAACACTCTGTCGGCCACCAACGGAATTTTGTTCTCGTTCAGAAGCCTGTGGAGGATATTTCCGGCGAGGTCTGCGAGGAGCGAAGCGAGTCGCATGAAGATTGGCGTTGACGAGTCAGAATTGGGTGAGGGTGACCGTAATTATCGTATTCCCAGCTCGTCGCTTCGCTCCTCGCAGCGGCTCACCTCTCACATTGTCGAGCTTCTCGGCCAGCTGCTTCAGAATGAGTCCGAGGACGGTGATGGACGTTTGGACGTCAAAGTACTGGGGGGGAGTATCGACGCTTCGCCACTCTTCGTTCATGGGCGAGCTGGACTGGACTGAAGCGAGGACCTTGGCCTGAATGTCTTCGTCGAGGAGCTGCATGCGCTCGGCGAGGGGGGGTAGGATTTCGTTCTCGTCCTCGTCGTCTTTGTTTGTTGCGCTTGTGGGATCGGGGGAAGCTTCCTTGAGGTTCTTGCTGGCGTCGACGGCCTCGAGGGTGAGGGTTTCGAGGGCGTTGAGGGCGGCGCATCTGACCCAGCTTCCGACGTCGCCCCTCTTGTCCATGCTGTAATCTTCCATGCAGCTGAAGAGCGTGGTGAAGATTTTGGTGGTGAGGGGGGGAGAGAGGCCGACGGAGGTCAGGGTTGC
>BLQM01000030.1:35074-46905 GCA_012489335.1 Triparma laevis f. inornata
CTACCGCTTTGTCAATCCTTCCCCCACCTTCAATAATAACATGGGCCGCTTTCCCCGCGCCTCCCCCCTGCAACCGCGTATAATCCTCCTAGCCATCCTCCTCCTCGCCCTCTCCCTCGTCCCAGCCTATGGTAAGTTTTGAACGCAATAATGCGCTCGCACTTTGGCTGAGCGGCGAGTGAAGCGAGCCGAGAACGAAGCCCGAGCGAGGACCGAAGCGACGAGTTAGTATAAAACGCTTATCATAGCTCGTCGCTTCAGCTATGGACAGGACGATATTTGAGACAACTCGTTATTCATGAACTCATCACTGCGCTCCTCGCTTTGAACGCAAATTATTTGCGCACGTACTTATTGGCTTCCGCAAGACATCGCCTTAGTCAGTGCACGTACGATCTGCTGGCAACGTCGCAACGCAAATTTCTAACTCGTCGTCGCAGGAAAACCCTACATAACCAGTTTCAGCATGGACATGCACTACGGTCTAATAACCGTCCAATTCTCTGAAGAAATGATGTCCAAGTTCTTCGACGCGACCAAAATAACCCTCCAGAACACCCAGAGCTACTACAATTGCACCGGCAGCCAGAGCAGGGACAACGGAGACTGCGATGTTAGCACGGGGGCGCTGAGGATACCGATATCGAGCAATGCGTATTCGAGCGTTTACAATGCTACGAGTTTGTACGTGAGCATAGGAAGGTGAGACCAACCTGAGACCAACCAAAACCAGCGAAAGCCAGCTCGAACGCCCCTCCCACCCGACGTTGACGTCGGAAAACTTCGCGAAGCACACCGGATATAAACGCCGGAATAGACTAGCACACATTACCAGCGTCTCAATTGACATTTTTAACCACGTTCCTGAACTTCTCCCCTTCCAAAACCGTCTTCCGCGTACCGCCCCCACGAAACTCATTCTCACATACGGTCCCACACCTCCACACTCACCCCCCCCACCCCTCCCCCTCAGCTCTGACTACGCGACACTATCCATGGCCTCCACCATCGCCACCAGCGCCGACAACATTTACATCGTAGTGGACGAGAACGTCACTAGGTCCTCTGGCGATCTGTCCGTCTCGAGGGGCGTTTTTGACGGGAGCGCTCTCATGGTGAGGACTAAAATCACTTCCCCCTTCCCACAACCCCCCTACAAAAAAGACCTCTAACCCCCCAACCCCAACCCCAAACAACCAACAGGCCTCGGAGTTCACTGCCGACGCCCTCAAACCTGCCTTCTCCTCCTACACCCTCGACATGGACACCGGTTACATGAACCTGACCTTCGGTGAGCCCGTAAACGCCTCCTCTTTCCTCGCCTCCGGCATCACGTTCCAGGCGACCGACAACCTCGGAACCAACGCAGACGCCAACACGATCACGCTTACGAACACGAACGTCACCGTAATGTCCGGAGATGGGCTCCGCATAAAAGTCGATTTAGGGTTGAAGAACCTCAACGACATCAAGGCGCTCTCCCCCTTGGGCATCGCCACCGCCACCATATACCTGTCAATTTCCTCCCCCGCTATCAAGGACATTGCGGGCAACGAGATGTCCCTCGCGTACCTCTCAATTTACGAGGGCAAGCAGCCGACATCGTTCACGCCCGACACCACCACTCCCACCCTCGAGTGGTACGACCTCGACATGGACTCCGGAACTTTATCTCTTCACTTCTCGGAGACAATCAACAGCTACCAACTCGACGTGACTGATCTTTTCCTTCAAGAGAACGTTCTCCGTGCGAGCGAAACCTCCTTCCAGTTAACTTCCGCATCTACTAAGGCGACTACCACACCCGTACCCGTACTCACTATTGCGCTTGCACCTGCAGATATGCACGCTATCAAGCTCATGGATATGGCTGTGGGATCAGATGACTCGAAGACTTACATCACCTTCAACTCTTCCCTTACCAAGGACATGTCTGAGTTGGAGCTCAAGATTGAGCCGCTCGTAAACGGCGTTTCTTCCATGAACGTGGTCGGCTTCACTGCTGACACGACTTCCCCAACTTTAACTAGTTACGTCCTCGACATGAACGCGAGGGCTTTGGAGCTCACCTTTGACGAGCCTGTGCGAGCCAACACCCTACTCGTCACGTACTTGACTCTCCAGGACACGTACGACGTCGCAACCAACGACGGCAAGGCCGTCGCCTTATCCTCTGGCAGTGGTACCTCCTCCTCAAACGGCTTGGTCATCGTCGTCGACCTGTGCGAGAAGGATTTCAACGCCCTCAAGCTGCAGCCCACGATGGCGATATCCAAGGCTACTACGTTCCTCACGTACAGCAACTTCGCCAACGATAACTTTGTCAAGGACATGATTGTTCCCGCCAATATCGTGACCCAGGTCACGGACGGGAACGGCGTCGGTCCCTCGTCGTTCGTGGCAGACCAGAGCAAGCCTTCCCTAAGATACTACAGCATGGACATGGACAGCGGAGAGCTCATCATGACCTTTAGCGAGCCCGTCGACGCTAGCTCCTTGAACGTATCAATGATAACCCTGCAGAGCCAGGAGGAGGAGGTCATTTGCAACCAGTACGGCCAGTGCAGGTGAGAAGCAGCGAGGACGAAGTCCAGCGAGGAGCGAAGCGATGAGCTGATAGTACTGGTAAATGCTGGTCTCCGCCGCTTTCTTCACTACTCATTTCTAGCGAGGAGCGAGGAGCGAGGAGCGAGGAGCGAGGAGCGAAGCGAAGCGACGAGCTGATAATGCTGGAAGTAGCTGGTCAACGCTGCGAGAGATCGAAGCGGCGAATTGCATTGATAACTTGTTCGCTTCGCTCCTCGCTGATAATACTGGTAGTAGCTGGTCTCCGCTACTTTCGTCGTTACGCAATTCTAACTCCTTAATGCCCCTCGCTACGCTTGTCGTCGCAGCGTCCCCGGAAAGTCGGCCTCCAATGCCTACAGATTGAAGACTTCCTCCTCCTCCGTGGTTGACGTCGACAACACCACCATCACGGTGAACGTCGGGGTGGACGACAGGAACGAGGTCAAGGTGCGTAATGAGGCTTTTCGCTCCTAAAGTAGAGAACACGTTGTCTATGAACTCGTCACTTCGCTCCTCGCACTAAGAACATTTTAATCTAACTCATCGCTTCGCTCCTCGCGCAGGTGGTGGAGAACTTCTACACCGCTCTGGGGAACACCTTTTTGGCTTGCGACGACGGCATGGCGTCGGATATCTCCGATTACTTGGACGAATCGTTGGCCCAGAACGGCGTCAACGCCATCCCCGTCTCGGCCGCTCTTGCCGGCTCGGCCTTCACCCTGGACACGACGTCGCCGACCCTTTCCGTCTTCACGCTGGACATGGACTCGGGCACTTTGTCCATCACCTTCGACGAGCCCGTACGGGCCAGCACCTTCAACGCGACCGGAGCCGTGCTGTGGAGTAAATACCACATGTCGGCCAACTCCTCTAGTGTGGAATTGTCCAAGGACAGGTGAGAGGGAGGAATAAACGACCTTCATTTATTTCCCAACAATCTAACCCAATAACCCTAACCGCTCCCCGCACAGCTTCACGGCCTCGGACAACGGACTGACTCTGGACGTCTCGATCGCGTACGACGACCTGAATGATATCAAACTCTTTACCAGCGCATTTAATGACGTCTCGAACACGTTCCTTTACACAGAGTCGAGGATGGTCGACGACATGGCTGACTCAGGGAATGCCATCACCAACGGCCAAACCGACGCCCACAAGGCCTTCCTCGTCACCGGCGACTCCACCTTTCCCAACCTCCTCTCCTTCGACTTCGATCCGGTCAATGGAAATTTGACGCTCTTCTTTGACGAGGTCGTCGACGCGTCCTCGTTCGACGCCGCGGGGCTCACCATCCAGGACGCCGCCTTCGCCTCCACCAAGCTCCAGGTGAGGAATTGCGAGGAGCGAAGCGACGAGCTGGAAATACGACAGTTGCGCTCAAAATTCAGCTGCGCTATTAGCTTCAGTGTAAACGCCAACGCTCCTATCGCCGCTACGTAATTCTAACTCGGCTAATTACGCAATACCAATCTTCATGCGACTCTCTACGCTCGTCGCAGCTCTCGGACGGAGCTGCGATTCAGGTCGACGGCACCTCAATATCCGCCTACTTAGGCTCCGTGGATAGAACCGCGCAGTCGAGTGCCGGGGCGAACCTAGGAACGAGCGCTGAGAACACTTACCTTACGATAATCAACGCGGCCATTGTGGACGTCGCGATTAGTCCCAACCAAGTGTCGGCGATTACTGACGGGAGCGGGCTGAAGCTCGGCCCTGCTCTGTTCAAGTTCTACCTCGATATGGACGAGTGCGTACTCACTTTCAGGTTTAGTGAGCCCGTCAACCCGGAGAGGATCGACCCCACGCTCATTACCGTGCAGAACTCGGCCACGGCGAGTACCTCGTACACCCTAACGGGCCACAGCGGCTTCTTCTGGAAGCATAACAACTACACCGTGAGCATCTTCTTGAACCCGACTGATATCAACGCCATCAAGTCCACCAGCGGGCTGTTATACGGCCTCTCCACGAGCTATGTTCGAATGGCTGCGGGGGCCATCTACGATTATGCCACTGGGAGCTGGATCGGACCCAACAAGCTTCTCGAGGTTGGGGATGGCAGGTGAGAATAACTACGAGGAACGAGTTTCGCATCTCCAACACTAACACGCTCGCCACAGTGCTCTCCAAGCCGAGGCCATGAAGAACGACGTGACGAGGCCCAATTTGAGAAGCTTCACTCTCGACATGGACGTGGGAACCCTCACCCTCAACTTCGACGAGCCCGTTTTGGCTAGTTCGTTCGATGCCACGAAGTTGACACTGTCTGGGGAGAGGGACTCCACCAGCGCTACCTCCGACACTGTAACCCTAAGCTCTCTCTCAACCACAGCCTCGTCCGACGGCATTAGCCTCGTCGTGGCTTTTGAGAGAAACGGAGGCATGTACCAAGACTTCGATAGCTTGGCATTTGCTAGGCTGCTGGCGACGACCAAAAACGATGTGTTTTTAGTCGTCACGGAGGACCTGGTCATTGACACGTCGCCGAAGTTCAACAAGGTGGTGGCGATTCCACCAACTAACGGCACGAAGTGCTCGTTCTTTACTCCAGACGAGGTGAGGCACTGCGAGGATTGAAGCGACGAGCTGGAAATACGACAATTACGGTCGTGGTTCAACTGCACTAGTAGCTTCGGTCTCTACTTTTGTCGTTACTTAATTCTAACTCGTTTTCGCCAATCCTCATGCGACTCGCTACGCTCGTCGCAGACGTCGCCCACGCTTCTCTCCTACTCGCTGGACATGAACGCGGAAACCATGACTCTTACCTTCAGCGAGGCCGTCTGGGTGGACAGCACGTTTGACGTCACGGCGATTCAGCTGCAAGATAAGGTTGATGACACCTTCACGGAGGTGAGGCACTGTGGGGAGCGAAGCGACAAGCTGAGACTACGATGTTTCGCCACTGCGAGGAGCGAAGCGACGAGCATTAAGAACATTATAAACTAATTCGTCGCTCCGCTCGTCGCAGTTCTACGTTTTTACCACGGCCACGAAGATCAGCAATGAGACCGACACAATTGCGGCCAACAGGAAGATCCCTGCGCTCGCCATTGTCAAGCTCCAGCTCGGACAGGCGGACGTTGATCAGATCAAGAGTAAGAGGACGCTGGCGAACAATTTGGCGAGCACTTATATTAGTGTGGCGGAGACGTTGACGAATGACATTGCGCAGGCGAACAACACGTTCGTTGCCATTGACGCCGCGTCCGCGAAGATCGCGACCAGTCACACTGCCGATACGACTTCGCCGAACTTGGTGAGCTACACCTTGGACATGAACGCGGGGAGTATGGCCTTTGTCTTTTGACGAAATTATCGATCCTTCTAGCTTGGACCCGAGCCAGATCAAGATCCAGTACGGCGCCTTCGCTGGAGAGAGTGCGAACCAGTACGCGTTGGCGAGCAGTGCCATTTCGACGGACTCGACAGTGGGCAGCAGAACTTTTGGGGTCACTTTGAGTGCCGACGATCTCAACAACTTGAAGCTGAAGCTGGAATTAGCCACGAGGACTTCTGACACTTATTTGCAAGTTCCCACCGCCTTCATTAGCGACATGGCTGGAAACGCCATCACTATCATTAGGGACGGTAGGGCCCAGCAAGTTTCTAGTTTCACGCCGGATACGACCAGGCCCTCGATTACTTCGTTCCAATTGAGGACCAACGGCAAGATCATCTTGAAGTTTTCGGAGGCAGTGTCGACGACCAGGTGAGACACGCAGCGAGGACGAAGCCCAGCAGGAGCGAAGCGACGAGGATGTGGGGGTCGAGCGACGAGGATGTAAATATCTCGCTCCTCGCATGCGTCGCTCTCGCTCCTCGCATTAAGTTCATTCTAAACTAACTCGTGAAAAAACTCTTGTCGATTCGCTCGTCACAGTCTCAACAACACGGGAATCACGTTGCAAAATGTAGATTCTAGTCTGGCGTACGTCCTCACCTCGGCCACGCAGCTCACGGGCGACGCTTTGTTGTCCACGAAGCTGACTCTGAGCCTTGGGCAGGACTTCATCGATGCGCAGTTGATCGGGGTGGCCACGTCTCAGCTCACGTCTTACATGAGTGCGAGCATGTACGTCATTACTGACATCGCAGGGAACAGGGTGAACGAGATCGCGAAGAATGACGCCGTTCTGATGGGCCCCGCGTTGGAGAGTTTCAACTTGGACATGGACAAGCGAAAGATCGACTTCTTCTTCAGTGAGAGCGTCAAGGGGAATTTCAGCGCCGACGCTTTGACGCTTTTCGATGAACGTAGTGGGTCGAATAGCATCACCTTGACGGACTGGAACTTCACGGCGGACCCCACACCTGAGAGGTTCGAGAAGCCCTACTTCCAGGCGAATAGCACGGACAGTGTTACTGCATACTTGTCTGCGGCGGACGTCACAGCAATTAAGAGCAACGGATACATTGGTACTGGGAAAGGCAACACGTATTTGAGCATTAGTAGTGTCGCACCCTTTACCTACAACGAGGACACGCAGAGCGTCGGGTCGCCGTTGCAGATCGTGCCCATTATCACGAGCAAAGCGATGCAGGTGTCGACGTTCTTGACGGATGCGGTCAAGCCGACGTTGACCGGCTACGATTTGGACAAGGACAGTGGAGTGCTGACTCTGAGGTTTGACGAGCCCGTGGAATTGAAGACCTTCAACCAGAGTGGTTTAGTAATCCAGAGGGGAACTGAGAGGGGAACCGGAGTCAAGTTTGTGAATTTGGGGGCTGACAGTGTGGTCACGAGGACGAACCATTTGGGGTATGTTGGAAGTGACACCGTAACTGTGACTTTGGGAACGTCTGATCTCGGCAGGGTGCTGAGTTTGGATTTGGGAGCGTATATGACCATGACAGCGGCAACGGCGTGGGACATGGCCGATGAGAACAACCCGGTGGTGGCAATTCCCGACGGTAGCGCCATTGCGGCGAATAGTATCGTTCCTGATTCGACTGGGCCGCAGGTGGTGTCGTTTGGGCTGGATTTGGATAACGGCGTGCTGAGCATTGTTTTCAGCGAGCCTATTGACGGCGACACGTTCGATCCGAGTAAGTTCAGCATACAGGGAAGCCCCAAGAAGAACGTCACGGGCGTTTATAATTTAACGACTGCGAGTGTGATCACGAGCAATGTCGGGGATACCATCGAAGTGGACATGAACATCTTCAGGACGGATTTGGACGGGATCAAGGCCATGATGCTCTTCGGAGTGGCCAAGCACAGGAACCAGACCTACATGGCGGTGAGGGACGCGGCGTTTACGGACTACAACAGCAATCCCGGGCAAGGGATTTTGCACGAGGACGCCATCATAGCGGGAAGTTACGTGTACGATCGGGTGGAGCCCACCTTGAGAAGTTACGATTTGGAAATTAATACTGCCAATAATGCGGACCCCGAGTACGGGAAGCTGACGTTGCACTTTTCGGAGGTGAGACAAGGCGTTATGAGGAGCGAATAATACGATATTTCGCCACTGCGAGGAGCGAAGCGACGAGCACTAAGAACATTAAGAAGAACATTCTAAACTAACTCGTCGCTTCGCTACGCTCGTCGCAGCCCGTCGACCCCACCAGCATTGTTCTGACGAATTTGAAATTGATAGACACTGATAACGCACCCTATGGCCAGGAGCTGACTTTGGGGTTGAGTAGTGTGAGCGTTAGTAGCGCGAGTAGTAGCGTGGAGGTGACGTTGTCTGCAGGGGAGCTGTCGGCCTTGCAGGCGGGCGTGATTGGAACGGGAGGCGTGAGGTGAGACAAGGCGTCATGAGGAGCGAAGCGACGTAGCTTCAGTCTAAATGCCCAAGTCGATTGAGTCTCCATGAGGAGCGAAGCGACGAGTAACGTAGAGATCGCGTTGTCTATATTTCGGAGCGTAGAGAACGCGTTGTCTATGAACTCGTCGCTCAGCTCCTCGCTTTAGTCTGAATGCTCAAGCACTTTCACCCCCACCCATTTCTAACACGACTCGCTTCGCTCTTCGCAGCTTCTTGAGCATTGCTGAGGGGAGTGCAAAGGACATGAGCGGAAACTTCCTTGCGGCGATCGATCGCCAGATGATCGGGCCGGTGTTGGAGTACACCACGTTGAGTTTGAGGGATGGGGCGGAGACGATCAGTATGATTTTTAGTGAGGACGTGAAGACTAGTAGTTTTGATCCCACGGGGCTCACTTTTGTTAGCACCAATGATGGGACGGGGGAAAGCTACCAGTTGACTAGTAATAGTACACTGACGGTGGAGACGGCGGGTGTGGCGAGCACCAAGGTTTTGGGGGTGAGACTTGGGGCGAAAGATATCGAGAACTTGAAGACCTTTGCGGGGTTGGCGGTGAGCAAGGAGACTGCCAAGGTGCAGTTGGCGGGTAGTTTTATCACGGACATGGCGGCAACGGCCAACCCGGTGGTGGCGATTGCGGTTGAGGACGCTCCGAATGTGAACTCGTTCACTCCGGATGCGACGGAGCCGAGTATCGTCAAGACGAGCTTGGATTTGAGCACGGATGTTTTGGTTTTTGAGGTGAGACGCAGCGAGGAGCGAAGCGACGAGCTAGGAATGGGAGGATTGCGGGAGTAACAATGAGGCGGAGCGACGAACGTTAAGAATGCTCTAAATTAACTTGTTGCTTCGCTCCTCGCTACGCTAATGCTCCCCGCTACGCTCGTCGCAGTTCGACGAGCCTATTTTGGCGAGTGCAGTGAAGATGAACCAGATCACTTTTCAGAGTAAGAGCAGTTTGAGCGCCAGTGGTTTGGATAAGTACACTTTGGTTGATAGCGTTTATGGGGGGGGGGATAACGCTACTATTTCGCTGACGTTGGGTTTTAATGACATGTCAGCGATCAAGAGTATTTCGAACTTGTGCAGCTATGACAAGGGGGAGGATTGTTATTTTAGTTTCTTGGCGGATACCTTCCAGGATACCGCGCTGTCGCCGAATAGTGTTCCGTTGGTGGGGAGTAGTGCGGGGGTGGCTATAGGGGTTGTGTACAATGATACCAAGGCGCCGAGTTTGGACACCTTCAATTTGGATTTGGACGCCGATACCTTGACTTTGAACTTCGATGAGCCGGTTTTGAGTGCGAGCTTCATTCCGTGGAAACTGAGCATGCAGCGGGCGATGACGAACGTTGGGACACATATCGTGCTTTTGCCGAGTAGTACGAGCACGGCTAGTAGTGATGGGAGCAGTATTGTGCTTGATTTGCCGGTTGCTATGATTGAGACTTTGATGTTGGATGTATCGCTGGCGACGGACAGGGTGACGAGCTTTTTGATGATGGAGCTTGGGGCGTTTACGGATGCCAGGGGCAACAACGTCACGAGTATCAGCAACGGTTACGCGAAGCCGGCCACATTGTTCGTGTTCGACACCACGCCGCCGGTTTTGGTGAAATTTGATTTAGACATGAATGCGGGCAAGGCCACGGTGGAGTTCCAGGAGTACGTGAGGGTGCAGGAGGTGACCATGAAGGGCATCACGGTGCAGAACAGTACGACGGATAATCCGGTGGAGCACGTGTTAGCGTTAGGGACGGCACTGGAGCAGACAGTCAACAACAGCAAAGTTATTGTTTTGGTGTTTACAGAGGCTGAGTTGAATACTATTAAGGATTACGATAGTTTGTGTCATGACAAGAACTCCTCGTATTTAAAGATGGCCGGCAGTAGTGTGTTGGATATGGGAAGTAACGGGAACACCAACATGGAGAATAGTGATGCCTTCATGGCGACAAGGTGAGTAGGGGGGAACGCGAGCGCGAGCGTAGCGAGCGCGTGAGGGGGTAATATTATATATATATATAACTAACACGGCATTGTTTTTTCTATTGCAGCTTCACGCCGGACTCGACACCGCCGAAACTGTCGGAGTACGATCTGGACCTGGATAGCGGTCTGATGACGCTCAAGTTCGATGAGACCGTGGATGAAGCCTCTTTCGATCAAACCGGAATCAAACTGCACGACATGGCTGCGAAGAAGTACAGCTCGGTTCACGATCTGGTGTCCCCGACCGTAAATAAGGGCACGATGTCCGCGTCCAACGTTCTGTACGTGATGCTGTCAGCGGTGGACTTGGCGAGCATCAAAGACAAGGGCATCGGGAAGGAGAGGAACAGCACATGGCTGAGTATGGCCAAGGGAACGGTGAAGGACAAAGCGAGTTTAGATGTTGAGGCGGTGCTGGAGAGCGGCATCATTGGGGGGGGCGAGTATGAGGGTCACGACCTTGAATTTGGATCAGACAGAGCCCGTGCTCGTGAAGTTCAGAATCGACCGGGTGGGCAAGAAGCTGTACGCGTGGTTCACCGAGCCGGTGACTGTCAAGGTTTTGGAGTCGTTCAGGTGAGGCACAAGAGGACCAGCGAGGAGCGAAGCGACGAGCTTTAAGAACATTCTAAACTAACTCGTCACTTCACTCCTCGGCTCGCTTCGTCGCAGGTTTAGTAACAGCTCTGGCGGGGTGTTGAACTTTTTGAACACCACGTTCGAGTACAAGAAGGACAACACGCAGGTTATTTGGGATTTCGATACCAAGTGGAATACTACGAACATGGGGACGAATGTCACCGTAGAGGAGAGCTTCTGGCAGAAGATGGTGTACTTGGGGGTTGAGGGGAGTGGGGCGATGAAGTTGACTATTGCAGGGGAGGCCGTGCAGGATCTTAGTCCTCGGGGCAACTTCAACAAGGACATCTTATTGAGGGCGGAGAACTTCCCGACGTGCGGCTGTGGGGGGGGTCAATTCGTGAAAGCGCCATGCAACAGCATCGACGACGCTGTGTGTCAGGTCTGCACTGATTGCGGAAATGTAGGCAACTCGTATCAGTCCGCGGCCTGTCAGCCCACAGTCGACACGGTCTGCAGCGCGTGCACCCCGTGCAACCACGGGTTCTACCCGAGTGTTGAGTGCGGGGGGGTCAGTGATAATGTTTGTAGTGTTTGCACGACGTGCACGGACATGGAGTACGAGACGTCTGCGTGCGAGAGCGGGATCAACAGGATCTGCGCCAGCTGCAAGGTCTGCGTGTGGTTGAACTCGAAGCAGGAGATGTTCTGCAACAGCAGGAGCAAGGCCTGGCAGAAGGAAAACTGCTGCTTCGACAAGGAAGGGAACCAGATCAAGTGCGGAAAGGTCGACTTCGTCAACTTGGAAATCGAGGCCAGGAACGGCCGTCACCACTGGGTCTTCCCCGACACCACGCCTCACATCGAGGGGTACAAGTTGGGAGAGTGGCCATAGTAAGGGGGCCTTGG
>BLQM01000030.1:61505-74414 GCA_012489335.1 Triparma laevis f. inornata
CTCGATCTTGCTTTCTCGAATATCATCAAACGCTCTCTTGACGTTCCCGTGCTTTCCGGCGAATCCTCTCCCCCTCCCTCCCCCCCCCCTCCTTTCTTAGCCACAGCAAACACGACCCCCGCCAACAGACCTACGCCCGCAACTGCACTAATCCCCATGATGATTGTCTCCTTATCCAGACTCCCAAAGAATCCCCCACCCCCCACAGGCCTATCTGGCGAGTTGAAACAACCGCTAACAACGTAACTAAAAGGCTGCGTCCCAACCTGAATATCGTTAGCTGCAATACTAACCTTATACTTCTTCCCTTTCTCTGGCGTGAAGCTTACTGATTCAACGTTGTTCACGCTGTCGCGGGCTGTACCTCCGTTGGGGTAATACGAGGTACCGTCCTCGGAGGTTACCAAAATATCCAAGTCATTCAGTAAAGATTTTGAGTTTGAACTCTGACTTGGAGGATCATGCCAAACCAACGTAGCTCTAAAATCAACGTCTTCACAAGTGCTTACAAACTCGTGTTCAACGGGAGGGTCTTCCGCGGTAAGGAATTCCGGCATGTTCCCGAAGTCACCTCTCAAAAATAAACCTTTTGCAGAAGCAGAGTCGAAATTTAAAGTCGCGTCTAATTCGACTATTCCGAAGCCTTGATCCATGTTCGGGTAGCCCGTTCCCTGAGCGTTCGCGTTGGCGCCGGTTAACCTGCGGCGAGCGAAGCGAGCCGTGTTAGAAACGAGTAGCGAAGAAAACAGCACCGCCGTTGAGACTGGAGCTACTAGCAGTATTTTTTTCGACGCCGGGCTTCATCCTCGCAGTTCCTCGCTCACCTCTGCGCTGAGTTTACGATTACGGCCTTAAGCAGCGCTCCCATGGGCTTAAAGCCATCGGACGACGTCTTCTTCCCCGAAGGGTAGTACCCATCAACGAAGTACTGCTGAGCTAAAGCCAAGATCCCCGTCGTTGCCGGAGTCGCCATACTCGTCCCCGCCATATTCGTCCTACTGCAATGCCCGTCCGTCGGAGTCGGAATAGAATTCGCCGACGTAACGCTCAAACCAGGCGCGACGACGTCCGGCTTGATTCGGTTGTCGAACGCGGGACCTCGAGAACTGAAGCCTGCTAAATCGTTGGAGTTGTCGCCGTTCTGAGTGGCGCCAACGGAAACGCAGTTTTTGGCAGTCGCCGGAGATCCTAAAGTCCCAGGGCTTGAGCCTGAGTTTCCGGCGGCAACCAAAACAAGGAAGTCCTGGTGCTCGTAGCTGTACTCGTCGATTTGCCTTGCGTTGCCGCTGTACGAGTTACTGCTACTGCCCCAACTGTTACTGTGAAGCTGCGCTCCCATGCGGTGCGCGGGGGGGAACATCGACACTGCGAGGTTGCCGGGGACGGTCAAGAACTGAGCGTTAGGGTTTCCGATATCGTAGAAGGCGATCTTGGCGTTAGGCGCCATTCCTGCGACGACGAGTGTAGCGAGGAGTTAGTTTAGAATGTTCTTAATGCGAGGAGCACCTACAGGGCTTTGTCCTCACCTCCGTCCAGCTCGCCCCCCAAGGAATTGCCTGCGATAGTCCCGGATACGTGAGTTCCGTGACCCCCGTTCTCGCCCTCCACGGCGTCGGCGAACGCAACGTACTGCACCACTTTACGATGGGCTGCATTTTCGTACAGCTGCTCGCTAAAGGTGACTTCCACACTCTCGTCGTAGAAATAGCACGACTGGTAATCCAACCCGGAGTCACCCACACCAGCGACGACTCCAGTTCCCAGAATCCCTCTGTCCCAGAAAGGGGTGTGCCTGGTCTTGTTCCCGGACTGAAGGATCCAGCTCGCTTCGTCGTTCCACTTTTGGTTCGGCATATCGGCTGAAATGGAGGTGATGAGGCCGGTGGCATCATGGTCAACGGTGAGGGCTGCAGCGAAGGCCGCTGCATTGGTTGTTCCGGTGATCATCACTTCGTTAACGGAGAAGGTCGAGGCCGTGAAGTCCTCCGAGATCGTGACTTCGCAGTTCATACAGTACTGGCTGGTCGGCGCGAAGGTAGCGATGGCTTCTTTCAATTGAGTGGCCGTCCTCTCGCTGTTACCCCTAACCCTCAACGCCGCGTTCGCGTCCACGCTCTCCAAAATCGGGCTGACTTTGACGTTATGCAGAACGGGCTGCAAATGCGTAAAGGTTTGGGCTGTTATCATTGATGAGTACTCCGCAGCGGTGAGGCTAAGAGTGAAGATTATTTTGTTCTTCGTGTTGGGGTTAGAGTCCTCATCGTAGATCTGCGAGCGAAGCAAGAGGGGCGAAGCGTTGAGTTAGATATATCAAAGAGCATTGCGTTTCGCTGGTTATTCCTCTCTCACCTGGAAGTTCGTCATGTCTAAGTCGCTGAAACCCAATCCACGGACTGAAGCGACAGAGGCAGATCTGTCATCGGACATGGCCATGTATGTGCACTTGTTCTCCATCAGCTCAAAGGTAGAGACAGCGCACAGGTATTTTTGCGTGGTAGTTAAACCACCCGACCCAGACTCGTCCTCCCAGCTCGGCCGGTGGGTCCAGGTTCCGCCAGCAACAGCGCACATTGCTTGGGAGAGAGCCGATGGGGTATCCTTCGTTGTGGTGGAGTCGGTGTTGGGGTCCGTCATTGTCGTGTGCAGGACGCAGTACTGCGACGAGCGTAGCGAGTCGCATGAGGAATGATGCTAACGAGTTAGAATTATGTGACGGTGACAGTGGCGTCGATATCTAGACTGGAGCTATTAGCGCAGCCGAAAAATGAACGGAATCAACGCATTCCCAGCTCGTCGCTTCGCTCCTCGCAGTTTCTAACCTCGAGTGAGTAATCACTCCGGAAGGTGCGATAGGCTTCATATGGAATGGTGTGCGTTAGGGTTCGAATTGCGTCGGGGCAATAAGTCGACAGGTCCTGTGCGCTTGTTGGTGCAACAAGCACAAGTAGGACTAGTAGGCTCGCGAGCATTGAGTTAATTGTGGTGGGAAGAGGGTGAGAACGCGGCCGGACACCGAAAAGATCTAGTGAGTGGAAAAGGGAATTTTTGAGGGGAAGTTAGGAAGGGGGGAAGATGGGAGGTAGAACTGAAAATAGGCTTTACAGATCAGTGTGGATTTGAAGGGTGGCGGCCCGATTCAATCTTTTTTTCACACGATTTCCAAGTGCCGGGGGTCTGTGAAACGAGGATCAGTTTGGGCTTTCGAAAAGATTGGAAGTGCTCTGGAAAATTGGACGAGAAGAAAGGAAAGCGTAGAGGAACATAATTATTGCGCCGTCGAGTTAGTCGCTTGTTCTGCAGACGATCATGTGACAAGATCAAAGCATATCTGGGTCGGGGGGCATGAGCGCCGATGGAGAAGAAGCAGAAGGGAACAAGCATAAAAGGTTGTTTGCCGACGGCAATGAGATTCCGCTAACGTTTTCCGGAGATGAAAGTACTGCTGCACCATTCGATGATGCGAATGATGATTGGTGTGATGATTTGGTGGCAGGTGGGGTTGGGGTATCTGCGAGGAAACATGGGAATCGTTGGGTGGAGGGAGTGGAACGGGATAAGCGGGGAAACATCATACGGACGTGTGGGATAACAGGGTGTCAATATAATGCTGGTCACTGGACAGCTATGAGCAAACATAAGGCTGCGAAGCATGAGATCAATGTGGTCTTGTTCTCATGCGATCAAGATAATTGCGACCACAAAGCCAAATCCACAGGCGAGATCAAACTCCACAAAAACATGTTCACAACATTGACGTCGGTTAGCATCACCGCGATATATGCGAATACATAGGCAAGCAAGCAAGCCCCCTCAAAATAGAAAAACAAAGTAATCACAATATTGATGTTGTTTGGCATCAATGCGATTCATGCGACTTCAAAGCCAAGCAAAAAGACAACCTCAAACAACACAAACAACATGTTCACAACATCGGCGTCGTGTGGCACCAATGCGAAGAATGCGACCACAGGGCCAAGCGAGCAGGCGCTCTCACTACGCACAAACGGGATATTCACAACATTGACGTCGTTTGGCACCAATGCGACTCATGCGACTACAAAACCAAGCAAACAGGCAACCTCAAAGTTTATAGACAAAATATTCACAACATTGGCGTCGTTTTGCACGGGTGCGATTCATGCGAATACAAAGCCAAGCAAGGTGGCGACCTCAAAAAACACAAAAAACGAAAACACTAAACCAAAAATCATAATTTTTACAAACAAAGTCTATTCTCTACTATTACAATAATCAATCCCAACATCACAGCAAACAACAAACGATTCTGGCGCTTTTTGAACATAATAAGAATAAAGAACGAATTTGATTTCAATTTTACAAAAAAAACTATTTGTTAGTCATTTTCGCTTCGTAACCCTCCTTTCTTTCTTTCTTAATTTTTGTCCCTCTGCGTACTTACTTCCAAACACGCCTAGCACGTCATGGGCTGCAAAACGGAAGTCGGGCTATCCTTCTCAACCTCCTTGATCCCCCTAGCAGGTGTGACGGCATCGCCCATTTCGATGGCCTCTTGTTCAACACTGGTGTTCACCGCATCCCCGTTTCCGCAGTCGTTCTCGTCGTTGACCGTCGTGAGCTTTCCCAAGATTTTCGAGGGGATGTTCCATGAGGTCTTCTTCCACTCTCCCGTCTTAGGGAACTCGACGACCGACTCCCCGGCCTTCTCCCGAGAGGCCAGGATGGCCTTGACCTTGACAACGTTCTCGGCGCAGATGGAGAGGTGCTCCTGTAAAGTCACGGCTTTGGTTACGGTGGTGATGAACAAAGCGAAGTTTTGGGATTTCCATCCCATCTTCTTCGCCAATTTGGCGTAGCGCATTGAGTACGTTCTTTTCTGTGACGAGCAAAGTGAGCGTGTTAGAGTTGTGAGTAGTTACATTAATAACTATCGCATTATCTCACCTGCTCCTCACTCAGCTCGATCAAGTTCGAATCAGCGAGCTCCTGCAGCATCTTCTCCTCCTTGGCCTTGTTCTCGGCGCAGATTTTCAAGCGCGCCTCCTCAGAGACGGCCTCTTCGACCTCCTTGATAGCCCAGGTGAAGGTGTTAACCTTGGCCTTCTCGGCTCCGTAAGTTTTGGCGAAGTAGTTTTCGAGCTTTTGACGGCGTTTCGAAACGCTGAAGGGTTTCCTATTCTCACGGAATTCGAGAAGGGTTGTCTGGGTGGGGGTCAACTCATCGTTGGCAATGGCAACCGCGGAGAACTCCTCCTAGCACACGGGCGTCTCCTCCGTCGGCACGAAGCACTCGCTGCTGTACTCCCCATGGCGGGGTTTGACCTTGGTGAGGTCCGGGAAGAGTTTGATGTTGTTCGCGAACTCTGCGAACTCGATCTTCTCCTCCTCAGAGAATAAGGTGATGTCGTTGGCGTAGAACTTCTCGGCGTCGAAGGAAGCGTCGAGGGGGGTGGTGGATTCGGGGCGCAAGTGGGCGGAGGGATCAATTATGGTCTTGGGTTTTTCCTCGCAGGAGGAGTGGTCGTGGTAGGTCATGCGGAGGCTGGAGAGGTTTCCATCGACTCCGTCAATTGAGGTTCCCATGTAGATGTTGAGCAGCTTCGAGTCTCCGGTGAGGATCTTCTGCAGGAAGAACGAGCGGATTGTAGAGGATGCAAAGAAGGTGTGCACAGGGGCGTAGATTTCAGTGTTGAGCCTGCAGCGGGGGGAGCGAGCGAAGCGAGCCGAGGAGCGAAGCGACGAGTTAGTTTAGAATGTTCTTAATGCGATGGCGGCCTTGTTGGTCTCACCTGAGCTTCTTGTACTCCTCGTACTCCTTCCTCTCTCGCTGCTGCTTATAAAGATCGTCACTAAACTCAGCAACTCCAGCAACTCCAGCAGGATCAATCACAACAGGGTTAATCGGGGGAGTGATGTAGTCCTTGGGGGGGAGGGGTGCTCGGAGGGCGACCTTGGACTGGCCGTCGCGGACCATTTCAGTGGGGATGAAACTGTTGTTGCCGTCGACATTGGATTCGTTGCGGCGAGGGGAGGTCTTCAGGGCTGTTAGCTGGGTCTTAAGCAGGGTGTCGTTCATGTCCTCTGTGGATTGGAAGGGTGGGGGTGGATGGTTAGACGTGGGGTAGGTGGGGAGGGGGGTAAGGGGCCGCGGAAGAGGGAGATTTGCCGTTTGATTTCAAAGTTGGATCTTTGGGATTCTCATAGTTTTAAGTGGGGTCATGGGGAATGGGGGGTGGTTGGGACGGACCTGGCTTCGGAGGCTGCTTGTGATGGACAACGGACTTGGGGGAGCCGTTGGGGGAAAGCATGATGTCGGGCATATTGAATGTTTTGGGGTGATTTTGATAGAGGTACGATTGGGGGGAATGCTATGGTGCGAACTCTTGCATCCACAGAGAGCAGCGTTTTTGCATTTTGTCATAGAATTCAGTTAGAAAGGATCTAGCAGTGGGTTGTCTACATATCCTCCCCATATCCATTTAATTGGAGACTTTCTGACGTCCATAAAATCATTAAAATCATTTAATTGGACTTGGGTTTTTCTTCTCTGTAACTATCTTCTCCAACCTCCTTTCCTGCACAAATGAGTTCCCCGATCTCCCGGGCTGACAGGGAAGAATCGCGAGAAGCAGCGAGGAGCGAAGCGACGATCAAAGGGACGAGCATCATAGGGACGATCATTAAGAACGAAGAGGGAGAACGAGGAGCTTCAACCCCTGTGCGAGTCGCGCCGTGTATATATCGATGCCGCCCCCCCCCCCAAACACATAAAAATCTCCGATTCCTTTCTCACCCCCCCCAAAGACCCCCCCAGCTCGCCCCACGGAAACTGCGCGCCCCCCCCATCCCGGTTGCATCTGGCCCCCTCGCCCGGCTACATAAACGACGACCACTTCGCAAACTACCTACAGGTCCCCTCCAGCCACTGGTTCTATACCCACACCTGGCTCCCATCCACCCCTCACATCGCGTGCTGTTTCATCGTGCCCGGCGCAGGCGCGCACGGGGGGCACTACGAGATGCCCGCGAAGGTCCTGCAGGAAAGCGGATTTGCGGTGTTCGCGATCGACCCGCTTTCGTGCGGACGGTCGGACGGCGAGCCCGGCAACCCGGGCTGCTCCGTCGAGGTGCTGCTCACGCACTTGGAGTTCTGGTTCGAGGCCACCCTGGCTGCGCACCCCGTGGTTAGAAAAGAAGTAGTACTAAATACATTTCTAATCTAAAGGACTTTTCTTGCTTAGGGTACCTATCTCCCTGCGTATATCATTGTCGACGGTGTCTCCGCTCAA
Organism: Triparma laevis f. inornata; assembly: GCA_012489335.1. Taxonomy (NCBI): domain Eukaryota; class Bolidophyceae; order Parmales; family Triparmaceae; genus Triparma; species Triparma laevis. The sequence continues at coordinate 68,774 of BLQM01000030.1, forward strand.
ATACCCCCCCCCCACACATACGTCGTTGGGGGACACTCGTCCCTCGCCAACCCCCTCCTTTTACCCTTTCTCGTCACTTCTTCTGCTTCCAATATCCCATTTGTTTGCTGGACAAACCCTCGCCTTTCACAGAGGTTCGATAAGCATGCCAGCTTAAGTCGGCTTTGCTGCTGCGGCTTTTGCGGCTTTTGCGGCTAGGTTGAGATATGTCACCATAGTCATAACCATTGCCCCCAGCGTAATATTGTGCGCCGTGCTACTGAACGGCTCTTGAGGCATCGGCTGCTTCAGCTCGTTTTTTTATCGCTTCAACCTCTAGTCTCTGCGCGTCAAGCTCTTTTTGTATACGATCTGCCTCATTCTTCACTGACTTGGCCTGTTCTGCAGTTTCCTTGGCACTCTTAGCAAGAGCGTCGGCTTCCTCTCGCCATTTCTTGGCATTTTCCTTCTGCTCGTTCACTTGCAGCTGGATGTCACTGATTTCTTCGCCGTGTTGGAGTTTCATGTTTTCCATTTTAGTATTGACCTCTTCCATCTGTTTCTTGTTTTTCTCGCGCTGCTTGTCCCACTGTTTCTTCATGGTTGCGTTATTGGTTTTAAGTTTTTCTAAGTTTTGCGTGGTTCGGTCAAGCAACGTTTTGTTCCCACCATGTATCACTATGAGAAAAAGGTTGATGTACTCCTCCCTCTTGAAGTGTTGACACTGTTATAGACCGATCTACTCAGTATACTGTATATCGGTCTATAACAACACCTGCCTGGCCGATACAAGCAATCTTCAGCTTTTCTGGTTCATCATCTGATGGTAAAAATGCTGACATACAGGGCCAAGGAAAAGATCGTAAAAATTGGCAAGGCCCTTCTCCCTGGCTTTATAGTGCGTCGTTGCTTCAAAACCTACCTCTATGTCTACCACACTCTCATGGCCTCCTTCGCCTCTTATCGTCAAGACCAGCACACCTTTTCCAACAATGCACTGTTGTATATAGCCCTGGTTCTTTCTAGGTTGGTAGCATTGGGCAAGACAGGCTCAGGCAAGACGCAGTTCCTCCGCGCCATCTCTGGCAGCAGTGAATTCTGCCCATCTGCGGGCAGCGACAGCAGCACTCAGGTCGTAAGCAAGGTCGCGTACCAAGGATACACGCTCATCAACACCACTGGGTTGGGAGACTCCGGTGGATCGCAAATTGACACCCAAAACCTCGTCAAGATAGCGATTGCATGTAGGGAGATTGGGACCGTAAACGCGCTTAAACGCGCTTGTACTGGTCACCAACTCAAACGAGAGTCGACTCGACGGAACCTTCAAAGAGGTCGTCTACCTGTATTTGCAGATGTTTGACCCGTCATTGGCGAATGAACTGTGTGAACTGAGCAACTTTAACACGGTAATATCGCAACTTGATGCGGCCGAGGCGGAGATGAACTAAATTGCTCTGGATGAGACGGGCATGGCGAATGCGAAGAAGGTTCAAGAAGAAGATCTAGCTGCGCTCGAGAAGCAGAAGGACCTTCAGGTGGAGAGGGAGGCGGAGGAGAAGAAAAATAAGTTGCTCGAGCAATAGGAAGTGCTGAGTTTGGCACGCGTCGCAGCGGCTGCAAAAGCGAAGAAGAAGCATGAGCAGGATGAGGCTAGGAAAGAGGCTGAAAGGGAGGCAAAGAGATTGCAAAAGTTAACTTGCCCTAAGTTTTCCTCTATAAACCCTCAAATCTGTTCCTGCGATAATAACGGTATGACCGGTCACCGATATTGCGGAAGGTGCGGACACCAGTCTTGTGGTATTAGTGGATGTGAGTATGTTATGGCATGAGCACCTTGAATTTATATCTCACTCACAACTACTCTTCGCCCACAAATTTGTCTTACATCAACGACATGTCGGTGGCGTTCCCAAGATATGGACAAGGGGTACCTCACAATTTCTATTAGAGGTAGAACCAGCGAGGTTTGGGTAAAGAAGGTTAAAAATTAAATTGTAAATAGGGTTAAAAAATAGAATAATCTAAGTTTTATTTTAAACTTTAAGCAGGTTTTATTATTGCGAGAGCTCGCACTTCATCTTGATTCCCATGCCGGCAAGTTCATAACTCAGATATTTGAACACGTAGGGCATGGACACCGGTTCTACCTGCTCCACCTTATCCTTGCATCCAGGGTCGTTGCACATCATGGTGAGCTTCATGTCTGCGGCGCTGGTCCCGGCGGACAGGATCTCGTTCCTCCTGGTCTGGGGGGTCAAGACTCCTCCGCACCGTCCACAGCAGTGGGACACGTGTCGGTCACTGCACATCATCAGTCGATCGTGCAGCAGATACGCCGTTCCGTGCGACAGCAGCGCGTCGCGCTCCATCTCTCCCAGCCGAATACCTCCTCCCTTCTTCCTTCCCTTGATGGGCTGGCGGGTCAGTTGGTTGACGGCTCCCGTCGCTCGGACCTGGCTCTTGTCGCTGACCATGTGTCGAAGCCTCTGGTAGTAGACGACTCCGATGTACAGGTCGGCGTGCATGACCTGTCCCGTGACGCCGCTGTAGAGCGCCTCCGAGCCGTAGTAGTTGTACCCCGCGGTCTGGAGCTGCGACGAGCGCAGCGAGTCGCATGAAAAATTACGTCAACGGGTTAGAATTGCGTAACGATGAACCGCTTGGGTGTTTAAACTAAAGCTACAAGCGCCGACGAACTAAGACCTTAATTATCGTATTCCCAGCTCGTCGCTTCGCTCCTCGCAGTTTCTCACCTGCTCTCCGAAGTGGTCCACTGCCAGCTTGTTCCCGGTCTCGTGGAACTGGAAGGGGGTGGCGTCCTGGAACCTGCCGTGCAGGGCCCCGGATTTCCCGGCCATGCTCTCTATCAGCATGCCGATGGTCATTCTACTGGGGAAGGCGTGAGGGTTGATGATGACGTCGGGCGACATTCCCGACTCGGAGAAGGGCATGTCGATCTGGGGCCAGAGGATACTCATGACTCCCTTCTGTCCGTGCCTGGAGCTGAACTTGTCTCCGATGACGGGGTTCCTGGGAATGCGGAGCGTGACACTCAATCGCTCGAGGCCGGCGCTCTTCTCCTTTCCTCCCGTGGTGAACTTGCCCTCACTGCCCAGCAACCTCACGTGCTGGACGCACGCCTTCTCCATCTCCTTGTGCTTTCCGACCTTTTCCTTGCCGGTGAGCTCGTCGACGTAGCTGTACAAGGCGTCGCCTTCGGAGACCCACTGGCCAATTGAAGGCAGGCCGTCGTCTCCCAGCGACGGGTCTATTAAGTCGCTGCGACGAGCGAAGCGAGTCGCGTGAAGATTGGAGTTGACGAGTTAGAATTTTGTGGCGGTGATACTGGCGTCGATATCTAGACTAGAGCTACGCTACTAGCGCAACCGAATAACGAACGGAATAAGCGTGTTCTCAATTCGTCGCTTCGCTCCTCGAAGTTTCTCACCTCTCCTCCTCTTCCTCGTAGTCTTCGTTGCGCCTGCGGCGGCGCTCCTTGGCGGCCTCGGCCTCGGGGTTGGGAAGCTTCTTGTTGGAGAACTTCAGCCTCGACTCCTTCCCTCCCATGCGCTCGGCCTCGTCCTTCAAGTCGATGATCTTGGTCTTGTAGACGCTGGCGTGCCCGAAGCCTGCGACGAGCGAAGTGAGGAGCATTAGCAAGTGGAAGAGCGAAGCGACGAGTTAGAATTAAATGTCACTAATGCGAGGAGTGAGAGCGACACATCTTCGTCGCTTCGCTCTTCGCTGGGCTTTGTTCTCGCAGTTCCTCACCTCGCTCGTAGGCGCTCTTGTTCAGGATCATCGCGTCCTCCATGTCGAAGCCGGTGTAGGACAGGACGGCGACGACGGCGTTGGTGCCGTTGGGGTAGTCGTCCATTCGGTACTCGCCATGGCGCTGCGTCTGCACCATCGGGGCCTGGGGGTTCTGGATCTTGTACATCTTGTTGTCCGTGCGGTGGGGGAGAGCGTGGGCGGGAGTTCCCATAGTCTGCTTTCCCATCTGGCACTGGTACATGTTACGCGGGGATTGGTTGTAGTCGGAGAAGGGCGTCATCGACGCGATGAGCGACAGCATGTTGGTGGGGTCGAGCTCCTGGTGCGTCGTCTCGGGCCGGATGTCGTCGGGCAAACACGCGATCTCCATGTTCGGCTGCTCCATAGGTCCAATCTTCTCAATCTTCCCGCTTTCTCTGTGCAAAACGGGTCGAATGAACCTGCACGGTCCGGTGAAGATGTACAGGCCAGGGTAGGGTCCGCTTCCTCCTTCCATGGGGGGGGAAGAGGGCGACTTCGATGCTGCGACGAGCGTAGCGAGGACGAAGCCGGAGCGAGGAGCGAAGCGACGAGTTAGAATAAATAATCATGCGTTGTCAGCTCGTCGCTTCGCTCCTCGCAGCTCCTCACCTCGAGTCGATGTTCTCGTTGACTTTCATGAGGCGGAGGGTTGATGCGACCCTCTTGCAGTCGACAATGGAGGCGCCGCCGACGACCTTGCCATCCAAGCAGACGGTCAGGTAGTTGTGGGGGAGGACGTCGTAGCTGGCGTTGGGGGTGATGGGGGAGGATGGAGTCACTCCGAGCTCGACCAGGAGGGAGGGGATTTTTTTTACTTTGCTAGTAGGCATGGGCGCGGTTTGTGTTTCGCACTTGGTCGCGAGGTGGTTGAGGAGACCGCAAGGCCCTCCATCGGGGGTGTGCACAGGGCATAGGAAGCCCCACGAGTCTGGCAGCAGCTTCCTCACCGTGGTGGTCTTCATGGTTGTGAAGAACTGCCCACGGTGCACGGAGCGGTAGTGGGAAATGTAACGGAGGAAGTTCAGGCGCTCGGCGACGATGGTGTAGCCCGAAACCTGCATGAGATCGAGGCCGGTGGAGGATATGATATTTCCGGTGGACAGGAAGTGGGCTACCTTCTTCCCGATATTTCCGCCGCTGCCTCCGCCGTACCTGGAGCGAGGGAATGGGGGGAGTAAGTATAAAATGCTTCTAGTTTCGATCGTACGAGCAAAGCGAGCCGATTAACGCATTCCCAACGAGGAGCGAAGCGACGAGTTGAACGAAATCAAGTACAAATACTTCGCTCCTCACTGCTCCTCGCTAGTATAAAATGCTTCTAGTTTCGATCGTACTCGCACTTTCTCACCTGTCGCATATCCTCGTCCAGAATTTGGGCGTCTCGTACTCCGCCAGCACCTTGCCGTAGTCCATCCTGATTTCTTTACGCACGCCCATGACGATGGAGGCGATGGTCTCCTCGACCTGCGACGAGCGTGAAAATTGGCGTTCATTTGTTAGAAATACGTGGCGGTGATAAGGATATCGCTGTCGTGACTGAAGCTACTAGCGCAGACGAATTGCGACCGCAATTATCGTATTCGCAGATGCTCACCTTCTCCTTCACGAACGTGCAGATGAGGTGGCCCGGGAGGAGCAGCTCCTGGTTCTGCATGGAGTCAGCGTTGTCCGCCGCGCAGTCACCCTGAACGAAGCTGTAGAGTTTGCGGAGGGCGAGCAGTATGCACTCCGCCTTCTCGGCGTTTTTGGCGCAGTGAATCATTACAAAGCGGTCGAGCACTTCCTGTCCTACGTCTACGTCGTTGTGGATGTCGGACCTAGCGAGGACGGAGCGGAACCTGGGGGGGAGGCAAGGGGGGGGGGG
>BLQM01000030.1:83362-94417 GCA_012489335.1 Triparma laevis f. inornata
ACACAAACATGCCCAAGACAAACCCCTCCCCCACCCCACCCCCTTCCACCACCCCAAAGCTTTACTTACCCGAGACTCGGCTGGAAGAGCACCTCCTCAACAAATTCCTCGCCCCCTACCGCACCTCCCACGTGACCGATGCCAACCAAACAAAACGAGCCGAGGCCATAGTCTCCTACACCCACAAAAACATTCTTCCTGTCCTCACCCCCGGCTTAATAGCCTTGGCTAGAGCTGTCGAGGCAGACCCTTCAATAGACGACGTTGCGACGCCTGACCCCGAAGACGACTTGGATTTAGAAATGCAGTCCATGGAGTTGAAGATATACCTGGCGAAGAACGTGAACAAGTCCATAAGCGACGGTTTGGAGAAGACCTTCCGGGCGAAGCCTGCGGATCCTTTGGACCACCTCGCCTCGTACTTCTTCTCGCAGAGCGCCGATGAAGTTCTCAACCCTGAATTCGACGATCAGGTGAACCCCTTGCAGTTCCTCGGTCAGTATTTGATGAGGCACAACCCTATGCACATTGAGGAGAACGAGGCGCCACCTCCTCCTTCAAACGAGCGTTTGAAGCAGCACTGCGTGCCTCCCGTACCGACGTTGTCGGCGGAGGTTGACAAGGCGGGCGTGAGCTTAACGGACGGCAAGCCCCACGTTTACATGGTTCCTGACGCGATGAAGGGCTTCGTCAGCGCGGATTGCGAAAAAGAAGTAGTCGGCGTCTTGGAGAGGTACGAAATAGAAACGAACGAGGAGCGAAGCGACGAGCTAGAATTGTTAGTAGCTACAGTTGACTCGAAGCCTCAAGAGGCCTCAATCGAAGCCTCAACACCTCCCTCTAACGTCGTCGCTTCGCTTCTCCGCTACTCCTCCTCCACAGGTCCATTCCTAACATTGGCGCAGGAGGAGCTGACAAGCACATGACCATAACGGCCATTCGCCACATCCAGCGCAAGACTGTTTTGTTCCGCGCGATCGACACGACCTCCTTCAAGAGGTACGACAGGATCCTGAACGATGAGCAGCTGCGTGCCATGTGTCCTGCGGAGTTGACGAAAGGTGAGGAATTGCGAGGAGCGAAGCGACGAGCTGAGAATGCGTTAATTAAGTTCGTTATGAGGCTCCATGAGGAGCGAAGCGACGAGTAAAGTAGAGTACGCCTTTCTATGAACTTGGAGCGAAGCAACGGGTGAAGTAGAGACCGTGTTCTCTATGAACTTGTCGCTTCGCTCCTCGTAAATTAGAGAACGCGTTGTCTATGAACTCGTCGCTTCGCTCCTCGCCGTGAACGCGTTAATTAAGTTCGTTATGAGGCTCCATGAGGAACGCAGCGACGAGCATTAAGTACATTCTAAACTAACTCGTCGCTTCGCTCCTCGGCTCGCTAATGCTCGTCGCAGAAAACGGTCTCGCTGCGGCCGTCCAGAATCTGCTGCAGCAGGCGACTTTAGTCCGAGTGGCTAGGGGCCTGCAAATCTCGTTTGAGAACACGCCCAAGCTGGCCACCCCGCCCCCCACCTTGTTCCAGACGTCCAGGAAATTCGATGGCAGGCTCTTCATCATTGATGTTATAAGCGAGCCCCCCCTAGCCACGTCGTTGTCCAACCAGGAAGAGCAAAAGCAGCAAGAGGACTACGAGTGGCTTCTACTGCGATGCCGGGTGTACGATCCGGAGTATTCTAGGTACTACGAGGCCGCAACGCACGACAACCTTCCTCGGGACGTCAAGGAGCGACGAGAGAAGGTCCAAAGTTTGGTGGATGGGTGAGGAACTGCGAGGACGAAGCCCAGCGAGGAGCGAAGTGACGAGCTGGGAATGGGAGGATTACGCGCGACGAGCTGGAAATACGACAATTATGGTCGTAATGAGGCTCCTTGAGGAGCGAGTAAAGTAGAGAACGCGTTGTCTATGAACTCATCGTTTCGCTCCTCACCGGAAATACGACAATCGCACGCTCCTCGCATTAAGAACATTCTAAACTCTAACTCCGCCCTCGGCTCCTCGGCTCGCTTCGCTCGCCGCTCGTCGCAGGCTCGAAATTGTTGAGTTCGACGAGCACACGAAGCGGCCGATGCGATTCGGGTTTCCCTCCAACCAGAAAAAAGAGTCAAAGGAGGAATCGAAGGACGACATGACGACTAGGATGAAATCATCGTCTTTGAAGAAGAAGTTCAGCAACTTGAGCGTAAATAACGAGTCGGAACCCTTGAGCTCGCCGCGTCTGCGAAACGCTTTTAAGGATGCGAAAGCAATGGACGGGACGCTCCCGCTAAGTTCCATTACTAGTTCTAGCACGGCTTGCTTCAGCAAGGAGGACATCGACGCTAGGGAGAGCGTTTGGCAGCTGAGGAGGGATCACGCGTTGTTGCAGAAGAGGGAGAGGCTGCAGAAGAGGGTGGGAGGAGGAGGAAGGGGGAAGAAGAGGAAGGTGAGACAAGTCGTCACGAGGAAAACGATGATTTAAGGGAGTAATAATGCAAAGAGACGTAGTTTTAGTCTAAATGCTCGAGCGCTTGAGGAGCGGAAGGTCGTACAATGCGAAGCAACGTAGCTTTAGTCTGAATGCTCAGCACTTTCACCCCCACCCATTTCTAACACGGCTCGCTTCGCTCGCCGCTCCTCGCAGAACAACGCGGTGAGCGTCATCGTTTTCAGGAAGGGGATCAAAGTCTCGAAAAGGAGGATGATCGTCAGTGTGGAGTGCTTCAATGAGAGCGTCAACGGCACCTTGAGAATCACGGCCTACGATCCCGGCAGCAGCGAGGCCTTCGAGGCCGTCGTGCAACACCGCGACACCAGAGGCATGATCCCGGGTGTGGAGGGCGTTTATTTAAAGGGAGACAAGGACAAGGAGGTGTGTGACATGTGCAAGGGGCTTCAGTTGGTCAAGGGTAATTTGATTTTGTTTGAGAAGGTGAGTGGGGGGGTGGGGGGGGTTAAGTTGGCTGGGGATGAGTTCGAGTTCTAACATGTAACTTTTCTTTTCATTTCAGGACGAATGGCTGACCAAACTGCGGCAGGCTTTTGACGCCCTCCCGAAGGATTTCACGGGCCGGGCCAGCAGAGGCAATGTCTTGGACTTGCTGCGCGACACGAAGAAAATCATTGTCGAGTTCTTGGCGGGCATGCACGATCCGATGAATGAGTACGTGATGGGTTATTTAGATAGAGTGGTTGCTTTTGCGGAGGTGAATGCCTGGCCGATGGTCAGTTTCGAAGAGTTCAAGGTGTTTTTAGATAAGGGCGAGGGGGAGGGGGAGGGGGAGGGGGGGATAAGAGTGTAAAAAAGGTGGAGGAGGAGAAATCGGAGGAGAAGGATGAGGAAAAGGTGTAAAGTAGGAAACCATTGTTCATTTGTTAAATTTATCATCATCTTTTCATTTATCTATTTTCAATCACTGGAGGGAGGCGGTATTCAAACATATTCATCAAATCCTGGTCCACAACCCTGCTAAGGAAGTCAAGATCCGCCTCTCGCCAACCCTGGAAGCGCTTCGTTTCGTCTCCGTACTTTTTCAGCACGTCCATCGCGCCCTCCTTGCCTCCGTGGCCTTTCGCTGGGTCATCCTGGTATTCAAACTGTGAGCAGTGATGGTAGTGAGGGTAGTGATGAGTGAGAAACGAACGTGAGACGCAGCGAGGAGCGAAGCGACGAGTGGGAATACGATAATTACGCTAGTAACGATACTAGAAGCAAGTTATACTAACTCATCGCTTCGCTCGCAAGCCCTTTGTTCCATTTGTCCATTTTTCTCACCACCTCCGCAAGATGACCTCCAGCACACTCGCAGGCCAGCTTGACCGTTTGTTCCTGGTTGTACAGGATATCTTCGAAGCGAACCATGACGTAGGGGAAGCTCGCCCTAGCCCAGTCCGAGTTCCAAGTGGACCACGCCTCCACTAAGCCGTTCTCGTAATTCCTGTGCCCCCACTTGTCCTCTTGGAACTTGATCTCGACCTCCACCGGCGAGAGGTCTTCCTTGACCAGCTGCGGGCACTTGTACTTGTGTTGCCAGTGGGCGACGTACGGGTTCTTGCACATGCTGTTCACCCACGTGACGACGTCCTTGATTATCACCACAGGAAGGAAGTGCTCGGGGATTTGGCCCTTGGAGGACTTGGCGAAGTGAACCCCACGGAAATCCACCGGGTTGTGCTTGCCCCAGGGGACCTGGAAGGGCGTCTTTCGCTTGGGCATCACGCAGTTGTGGTTCAACAGCTTCATCATTAAGTTCGTTCCAGTGTTGAACAGCCCAGCGACCGCAATGAGCCGATTCTCAGCGGGGACGGAAGACTGAAAGTCTGAGCAGGTGGAAGCGGGGTTGGGGATGTGGGCGACGATCTTGGGCGAGAGCACGGAGGCGGCGTGGTCGGGGACGTCGGTCATAGGTTTGGTTTGGGGCTTGCGGGGAGGGGTGGGAGTTTGTTTTGAGGGAGGCGGCTTTTTGTTGTAGAACCAATGATCCTGCGGATTCACGGAGACTTGGGGGAGCGATGGGGGTGGTGTGCGTGGTGGCGGATTTATTGTGTCGGATGGGTGGGTAGTGGTCTTGAACCCTGCAAGGGCCTCGTGTGTCTTGGATCGCTCGTAGAGGAGCTCGAAATCGAGATGGCCGGAAGATGGAGCCACGATCATCAAGTAGAAACCCATGCAAAGAATCGCGAGGATGAAGACGAGTATCAGCAGTCGGAGGGGCGGTGGTCGTGGTGCCATGCGGTTGGGGGGGGGGCTAGGAAATGAGAAGGGGGTAGCTTGAGTTACGCTAATGTAGAATACGGGAGAGGCCAAGTTCGAGAACTAAATAACACCTTTTCTCCGCCACTAGAAGTCAGTAGAAACTCAGGACTGGTTTAAATGACCTAGTTGATCGTCTGGGATTTTCGTATGGGCTACGATTAATTCGAGAACGCGAGATAGACTGAAAATCAGTTTTAGTCAAATCGCTGGAACAAAAATCAGTATTCTGATCATTTTTAGGTTCAATTTTTATCTTATTAGACCCTTTGAGACCCTTGAGTACACTAGCCTAATAGTAGTTTTTTTCAGAAAATTCCAGGATCATGGTTTTTTGGGTTAATTTTTTTCCCTTTTGGGGTTTATTTATTCTACAAGTGTCATATTCGGAATCTAAGATTGACTTAAATGGACGAATATTTCCAAGACTGACCAAAATAACCCCAGGAACATGATTTTTCAATCACGATTATCGTGTTTCTGAGCTTTTACAAGGCTTTAACTCGCAGATTCAGTCACTCTGGGTCCCCTAAAGGCCAAATCTAATCAAGATTGGGCCTAAAACTATCAGTACTGTTGACTTTTCGATTTACGATTTTAAATCGGGAGATTTCTCGAGTAAAAAGAATGGTCTCTTTCGCGCATTTCCAGCCGCGCAACGCCAAACAAAATTCAACACTAGCTCATTCAATCTTGGGGCTTGGATCTATTAACGTTTTTAGCCTCGTAGAACCGTTTCTAAGATGGTTAAGAACCACGCATGATGAAAGTGACGACGACATGACGGTCTCACGACGTCGAACGATAGCTTAAACGATCGCTATAGCACTCGTCCATACCGCCCGCCCGCCCCGATTCACCCCGCCTACCGCATCTCCTCCAATCCCCCCCCCCCCCTTGCTCCAGTCCGCCCTCGTTGACAAGTTTCTGATAGCCCGAGAGATAACTCAAGTCAAAAAATGATCTCTTAACGCACTTCAACGTCGCGCAAAACGCGTCAAAATTTTAACGCAGCCGTAATAAGACCAAGACTATATGATCAAATTTAGAGCTACAAAAATTAAATACACAAAACCCTTTCTTTTCGAAGAAAAAAACTTATGGTTTGAAGATCTCGGCTCCGTTCCTAAGCGATTTGCAGTGAGCAGCGACGCACTCTACGAAGCCCTCCTGTGCGCAGCGCATCAGATCCTTGGCCATCCAAGCGGGCATATCGTCGGCGTTGTCATCGTCCTCGATGACGCCAATTTTCGCTTTCGTGTCTGCGCTTAGTTCAATGAGTTGCCTCTCTTGACTGCCCATTTGGATGTTCTCCGGCAGGAACAAATCATTCCGATCAAACTTGCAGCAGGGGACCCCGTAGCCGCCCTCAAGGACGCTGATCATGCGTCCGCTGCAGTGCCACTCTGCGAACCTGCAGCACAGATCGGTGATAGCGCCGAAGTCGCTTGCGCTGAGCCCTCCCAGCCCCAGCGGGTCATTGACGTGTGCGTCGAAACCTGCGGACAGGATGATCAGATCGGGGCTGAACTTCCCGACGGCGTTGTTGATGGCGCCCGACAGCGCCTGTCCGACCAGCTGCGCGGTCACCTTCTGTCCCATGGGGATGTTCAAGACGCCGTTATGGGGACTCTTGTCTCCACACCTGCCAGGGAAGATGTCGTCCTTCCTGCCCTTGCCCTTGGTCATGCCGTCCTCGTCCTCGTCTTCGCTCTCGCTGTCGTTGTCTCCGCTGCCGAATTTTGCGCCCGCGTGCATGCTCACATACAGGAACCTAGGGTCGTAGGTCTTGCACAGAATGTCTTGCGTACCGTTGCCGTGGTGGACGTCGAAGTCTATCACGCACACACGCTTGAGCCCCAGGCCTCCGTCCTCGAGCTGCGCCACGGCGTACTTCGCCGCAGACGCAGCGCTATTCAGTAGGCAGAAGCCGTTACTCGTGGCCTTCATTGCCTTTAAGCCGGTTCCGGCGTGGTGCCCGGGAGGGCGAGTCGCGCAGAAGGCATTGACGGCCTGTCCGGTGACGACCATCTTCACTGCCTTGAGCGCGCACGCGACGCCACTACAGAGGGACAAGTTTTAGTTACTGGTTCTACATTTCCCTATCCTTCTTGCCTCTTCACTTTCCTCACCTCACGGCCGCATTGTAACTTCCAGCACTCCCGCCTGTGTCGTCCCCGCCCTTCCCGTCGCTATCGTCCGTCAGCGGCACGCCCCTGTCCTGACTACTAATAGCCTCAACCCTCTTCCTTAAACGCGACAAATACTTCTTCTCGTGGACCATGGGCAGGACGGTCTCCGTGGCGAGCTGCGTGAATTCGCGCTCGACGCTGGTGTGAATCTTAAACCTGCCCTTGGCCGGTTTGTAGCCGGCGTTCCTGGCCCCCTTCAGAGCCGCGGGCAGGCGGACGCTTCGTTCGAAGCTGCGACGGGGGGAGAGGGGAGCGACGAGCGAAGCGAGCTTGTTAGTGGTGGAGGTAGCGAAAACGAGGAGGGAACCTTGTTATTTAACTCGTTGCTTCGCTCCTCGCTGTAGTCGTTCGCTCCTCGAAACTTCTCTCTCACCTCCCAGATCCCGTCAGATGCCCGTTGCAGTTACTGTCCGTCAGAACAGCACTTACTCCGCTCCCGGCTTCCTCCCACGACAGCATCCTTCGAGTGAAGCGGAACAAGCGCTCGCAGGCGTTCCTCCACTGCGACAGGTAATCCTTGCACTTGTCCCTTGCGCTCAAGCCCACAAAACTTCCCAAGACGGTGTCTTCGCCCCTAACTTTCAACACCAGAATAGTTTGCAGCATTCGTGCTGTGGAGCCGTCCCACTCGCTCTCGTCCAAGTCCGCTCCCTTCTTCTGGTCGCTGTTGTAGCTCTTGACCTGCTCCGAGACCGAGCCCAAGACGCCTAGAAAGGTCTCTCCCAGGCCGTTCAAATTAACGACGGGAGGCTGCTTCGAGGCCTGCCACGAGCGTAGCGAGTAGCGGCGAGCCGTGTTAGAATTTTGTAGCAACGAAAGTGCTTGAACATTTTTAGACTAAAGCTAGAGGGTGGGCGAATTACGATCGTAATCGTCGCTTCGCTCCTCGCTGGGCTTCGTCCTCGCGACTTCGTACCTCCTTCGAGGCCTTGGAAAGCTCCCCCAGGACCGGGTGGCCCGTCTTGACCATGCTTGCTAGAAGGTTCAAGCCGATGAACTGGTCGATCTTCAGGTGCTTGTAATCGATGGTCGTCATTTGCCCGGTGGGGAGGGGGTCGCCTCGGGTAGATGACGTGTCGCTGGACGGTTCAAGCTCTAGATCGGACTGCGAATCAGTCGCGTCCGCCGTTCCCTCCGCCCCGCCGGCGACGTGGGCGCGGACGGGAGCGTCCGTGTCGGCGAAGTCGAGGTCAGGTCCGCCGATGCTGTTGGGCCGTTCCAAGGAGGCGAGCATGCCCCGAAGGTTGAGAGGAGGTTCCCTGATCTGGTCGGTGCCATTCTGTGCAAAGCTATTGTCGAGACCGTGTAGGACAGATCCCCACGGTAGCTCTAGTAGACTGGTGGGGAACTCAGCCGTCCGGAGGCTCATGACGTGACAGCCCTGGAGCTCAGCGATGTCCGAAGTAGGAATGTTGGCCTCCTGGGGAGGCTGCGGCGAAGAGCGGCGAGCGTGTTAGTGGTGGGGATAGCGAAACGAGGAGCAAACTCGAGGAGTGAAGCGATTCCCTCGTACGGTCGCTCACCTGAAGGGACGTCTTGGCGTAGTTGAGGAACCCCAGGGAAATGCGGTGAGCATCGACGTAATACTTGAAGAGGTTTTTCGCGAGGCCAGTGAGGGCGAAGCTCGAGCGGAGCTGCGTTAGGGTTACGACGTCGTGTTAGTTGCGTAGCGAGGAAGTAATCCAAATGTCTCCCCCTCTCTTACCTCCGCGACGTTAATCTCCTTCATATCGTCGTACACCTGGATGCTGTTCTTGTTGGCCTCGACGTTCTCCGTCTCGAAGATGCTGGCCATGGGGTACTGCCAGCCGGTCTTCTGCACGGAGGTTCCGGGGGCCTGGCCCCAGTACGGGCAGAGGAAGACCAGTTCAACCGAGTGCGTCCCGTTCTCTTTGAGCCTTCCCCTCTTGTTATTTAGCACGAGCTGGGGAATTTTGAGAAGGCGTTAGAAAGTTTTGAAAGGGGTTGAATTGAATGAAACGTTAATGATCCGGTATGTGTGTGTGTGTTTTCTCACCGTGAAGAATGGAGTTAGAGCTGAGCTAAAGAGCAGAAGAGGGGGAAGGGGTATAATTGAATTGAACGAAATGAATTGAATTAAACGCGTTGACATTCGTTGTTTGTGCCCCGTCTCACTTACCTTAAGCTCGTTGTGGTGCATGACCCTCGCGGGCCACAAGATGTCGGGCCGCGCGCTCGCGTGGGAGGAACGCGCCATCACGAGTCCCCTCTCGATTCCAGGGACACTGTACTCAGGGTCTCCGTGGCGAGTTTTGCTCTTCTTGTTTGTGTAGTGGCTGTGGTAGGAAGCGAGCCGAGGACGAAGTCCGAGGAGCGAACGACGACAACGAGGAGCAAAGCGACGAATTAATTTAGGGTGTTCGTTCGCTCCTAGTGATCGTCGTATTCGCAGTTTCTCACCTTTCGCCGTGTTTCCAGCCAGCGCCTACTCCGGTGGTTTTCTGCGAGGGTGGAGTTAGAACGAACGAACGAACGAACGAATACACCGCCACCACATAACCCTAACTCCAATCCCCTCCCCCCCCCACCCCCCCCTGTCTCACCTGCTTCCTCGCCAAGTGCCGGTCC
Organism: Triparma laevis f. inornata; assembly: GCA_012489335.1. Classification (NCBI taxonomy): domain Eukaryota; class Bolidophyceae; order Parmales; family Triparmaceae; genus Triparma; species Triparma laevis. The sequence continues at coordinate 92,882 of BLQM01000030.1, forward strand.
CAAGACTTCAAACCCTTGACCAGCTCGCTGTGTTCCAAATCACACGTGTCGATCTCATTGACCCACTTGACCTTCCAGAGGTCCCCTATCTCATCGTCCCTCACGAATGCGACCACGATCGCCTCGCTGCCCACCCAGTACACCGAGCGGCCGATGAAGTGCGTCCCGCCGTGGTCCATTCCGCGAACGACGTTCCCTCCCTCGTCGACCGTGTCTTGCTGGAGGACACTCGGCGTCGTCTGCCAGTTGTCCTCCTGCAGGACCTTCTTGTCGAACAAGGTCATCTGCACCGCCTCGACCATGAACCCATACTTCTGCGCGGTGGTCTCACTGTCCCTAGCCGCCGCGTACGTCAAAATCCTAATCGCCTCCGCAGGCATGTCCTCCAACTTAATCACCAAAGCGAAGAACTTTATCAACACACGCCAGTGGTCCTGGTAATGCTCGGCGAAGCCTCGGGTCACGATGTGGTTATCGTCGCCGCCGTTGCTACTGTTTATTTGAATGTCCTTGAAGAAGAGAGTGAGGTTGCCGGACCAGTCTTCGGGCCAGTCGAATTTTCCCTCGCGGAACTGCCGCGGGGGGAGGGGGGAGCGAAGCGAAGTTGAGTTCGTGTTAGTTGGAATCAGTTATCAGTCGTGGGGTAGTTGTTGTTGTTGGGGAGAGACGGCGCTGCTCACCTCGAGTTGGAGGCAACGGGCTATGAAGTCCTTTTCGGATTGAGGGAGGACGGGGATTATTGGAAGGGTGCTGAGGTCGGGAATCTCCAGGATGGGTTGATTCTCATAGACGCGCTGCAACGAGGAGGAAGGGGGAGGAAGGGGGAGTCAGAAGGAGTTCTACCTCGGTGCTTTTTTTACGACAACTCCCCCCCACCCCATTCTTTCCTCACCTGAAGGTTCTCCTCCCTCGTCCTCAAATCCTCCTCCGGATCGAAAGCGGGACTAGCCGGCCTCGAATCGCCCTGACTGTTCTTCCTCTTGTTGTTCAGTTTATTCAAAAGAACCTTCTTAGTAGAGGAGAACGGAGTCATGTTCCCGGAGGCTCCGAGGGTGGCGGACTGGGGCTCCTCGAGCATTTCGTTGTTGTCTGGTTTGTTGTAGTAGTTGGAGGTGGGGTTGGCGGAGTCGGAGTCGGAGTCGCCCATCTCGGCGGTTACGTTGAGCTCTTGGTCTACGTTGGGGGGAGTGGTAGTCGGGAGGGATTGTTTTTTGTGTGAACGGGGGTTAGCGGCGGGAACGGAGTTGAAACGGTTTGGAGTATTTTGGGGCCACGGACGAACTAGAAATCAGCTGCTATAGTATATTGTAACCCCCATAATGCCACCAAAACACCACCCAACGCCCAACACCCCCTCCTCCGTTCACCCCACCCATATCCCACCATATCCACCCATGTTTCCCCCCTCCCCCACCCCAGCTCACCTCCATCCTTGCCTCCCTCGAGCTTCGGAAAGTTACTGGATCCCTCGTCGAGGCCAGACTTGGAGGCCATTCGTTATTTTTCTCGAAAACGACCGGTTTTTAGAAATTTATT
>BLQM01000031.1:16309-31436 GCA_012489335.1 Triparma laevis f. inornata
GGAGAGAGGAAGAGGCTTGAAGGGATTAGGGGGGAGTTCATGGATTGAGAGGCGGGGGGGGGAATGCGAAACTAACGTTATTTTTACGAAAACAGAGACTTTTCTACTTCTTCTTCTTTCCCTTCTTCTTTTCTCCCACCTTCTTCACCTCCTCCTCAACCTTCTGAATCTCCTTCTCCTCCCTCTCCCTTCTAATCTCCGATGCTATGGGTGAAAGGGCAAGAAGAGAAATAAAAGATACGCCGATGCTAGATTATTCATTTTTAAACCCTTGAAATTACCTATCAACAAATCATTTTTAATATGCAAATACTACAATACCTAACTACACTTTTCTACATCCTGAAACTTCGTTTCTTCATTTCTCTCTTCCAGTCTTCCTCGTCAAAATCATCCTCCTCATTACTCTTCACGTTGCCTGCTGGAGCTATCTTAGGCCCGTTCTTTTGCAGATCTACGATCTTGTCTACGAAGCTTTTACGGCGTCCACCCCCGTTACCACCGGCTTGGTTCGTTTCTGTTCCTGGTCCACTTTCGCTTGCCTTCTTTTCGTTTACTTCTCTTCTTGCCGTGGTTCTATCTCTATCCCTGTTTGGTATCATTTCAGCAGGCACCTTTTCGATCCAGGCGTCGTCAAACCATTCGGGGTGCGCCTCCTCCCATTTTTGATACCCTTCTTCAACCCATCGCTCCACCTTGTCCTTAATGGGCATCCAATATGAGCTGTGCCTCAAAAAGGCAACTGACTTTGTATGATCGTCGCCCTCTAAGAACCTTCGCCTAAACGATTGCTTGCCAGTTTCTATCGATAAGAACGTCGACAGGTAGCCATCCTCTACCAACAAAAATAGCGAAGCTAGTAAGCAAATCAAACCGACTCCTAAAGCCGTTGTCAAGCTACGTAAAGATTCAACTGTCGGTTTCGATAGTGACATTGTGGTCTGCATAAAATATAAAACAAAAACTAGCCCAAGTAGCGGAACGAATATGTTCATTGTGCTATACAGTCCGCCGATCTCTTGAGGATGTCTGAACTGTACGCACCCGGTGAAGTCAGTGACTATTTTTGTAAGTACTCGTATAATTATAGATATCACGACGCCTGTTAAACCACTAATCGGTATCCAATATTGAAGGTCTCCACGCAACAGCTTCAATCCCAAGAAAAGCCCCAATTCACCTGCTAGAAAAATCCAGGCGTATGACAACGCAATCGATCCGAGCACAACAATGAAAATGCTCTTAATCAGAGCTTGAAAGGACGAAATTAGTAACATTGTCAAGAACGTCATCACCCGCTTCCTCGAACTGTCGCCGATAAATCCATAAAATTCTTTGTTATACGCTCTTTCAATGGGATTCTGAAGCGCCAGCGAGTTAGAATTGCGCGCATAAATAAAACTTGCATACGAAACATCTTACCGTGTCGAAATCGTAACTGAGCGTAGCGCTCACAAAGCCTGTCGTCAACAGCGAGATTACCAGCGAAAATATCGATCTACTTAATACTTCTCGTCCAGAATCCATCGTGCTCAGGATGGCACTGCTCTGAATTATGATTCCGGGGATACTCTCAGAAAATATCTCGATACATTTACTCCATATCAGCTCTGACCAAGCATCTAAAATTGAGCCCTTCTCTTGTTCTGCCCCCATCGCCACCCTGTAAGCGTCCCACGGCGCCTTCATCCCCACCACGACTATGAGACATTCCTTCACTACTCGCAACATCCCTTTCTTATGGGTCTGAAACAAAGCCAGCGCAAGCTGGATACCCAAAGACACGGACAAACTAACAAGCTGCGCGTTTTTATAAGACACCAGGTCTTCGTCGAACCAAAACTGCCTCAGCACTAGCAAATCAGTAGCCAGGTCAGTCATACTAAGCACGGCTCCAACGATAACACGCGCCATCATACCCCATGACGCCGTCTTCACGATTCCCTTGCTAACCACGACAGCCATTGGCTCGAACCACGCTTGTTCCTCCATCAATTCCTTCACGGCTGGGTTCTGAACCCGCCACTCATTCACGCCAGCCTCGGCGAGCTGCGACGAGCGAAGCGAGTCGCATGAAGATTGGCGTTGACGAGTTAGAATTGGGTGAGGGTGAAAACAGCTTATGCGTTTAGACTAAGGCTACTAGCGCAGATGAATTACGGGCCGTAATTATCGTATTCCCAGCTAGTCGCTTCGCTCCTCGCTGCGGCTCGCCTGTTCAGTCATTAAACTCGACACCAAATTCTTGCCAATCTGCATCGCTTCTTTCTCGCTCACGCATATCAGCTTCGTCCCCATCGCTCGATTCATATGAATGTTTCCCTCTAGTGCGGTGGCTAGCATCGCCTTCATCCACGGGTACTTCAAATTCAACTCCTGCAACGTTCTACTCTTCTCAACAACCTCCTTTAACCTCTCCACTCTCTTCTTCGAATGTTCCGCTTTCCACAGAAGATCGTTTCCGAGCGCCTGCCCGTCTTCCGCAGTAAAGTCCTCCAGTGGCACAAGCCTCTGGAAGTAGATTGAGATCTCGATTATCTCCCCTAACCGACGCTCAACGAAAATCTTTTGTACGCCACGACTTGCGCCAAACTTAAGATCAATCTCACACGCAAACTCTAGCTTCGTCCGCCCGGCGCCCAACCTTCTGAGCCGGATCACCACCGTCTCCTTCGCCTCAATTGAGTCCGAATTGGAAACAGACCCACGCGCTCTTTCTGTCGCCCTCCCATTTTTGGCCTTTTCGCTTATGGGCGACAATTTGAGGGTTATCGTATCGTTGTCAGCTCGTTGGAGTGACATCTCGCTCATAAATGACCGGTCCCGATGATGAGCAACCCGTTGGCATCGCTTGACGATCTTCCTGAAGCCACCCGCCCCCTCCTCGTCCTCCTCGAAGGTCCGCTCGACGTCACCGCTTATCTCCATGTTTGCCCGGCTGCCGAAACTCCAAAGGAAAGCTGCGACCTGCGTGATGAGCGAAAAGAGTGTTATAAGGGTTAGTTTACGCGATGCTTCGCAGCTTGTCGCTTCATTCCTCACAAAAGCATATCACCTCCTCTATCTCTGTTCGGATTTTCACGCTCGTCTTGCACCAAGCCTTGCCACCAACAGCGGCCACTTGAACCTTGCTGTCGGCCGACCCGAAGATCCGAGGCGGCCGCTCCCACCCTTGTTTATCCTCAAATAATGCCTCAACCTGCGCCAAAGCTTCCACCTCGCCTGCCTCCTCCTCCTGCTTGATTTTCTCCACGATCTCCGCTCTCCGACCTTCGTCAATCTCCAAACTCTTGTCGAATTTCTTCCTCATCGTGCTCAAGTATTCCAACGTCTGCACGATCCTCGAGTTCATTGCGAACGAGGGTATGAAGCCCTTCAAATCGATCTGCTGGCAATACGTGACACTGGTTTGCGGGAAACCGTTCTCCTCAGGAAGCCTTTTGTACTTCCAAAACGCAATGGAGCTCGCCCTCACGTAACCCTTCTTGCAGCCAATTGGAAAGTCGTCGTCCTCGATGTCCTCGACACCAACGATTATGGTATTCTCGTCCACCATCTTCCACGTGCTCTTGGCCAACCACTCCCTCGGAGCAAATGACCTGACACCAAAGTCTATCGCATTGTGGAAAAGTTCAGAATGATCGCTTAATTTCACTACCTTGCGATCAATTCCGCCGAAATCGTAATGGAGCTTCATGTTCTCCCTTGTCATCCTGGTCACTTCCCAAGCCGCGCAATCCTCAATCGTTGCGTCTACTACCGTGACGGCTCTCCCAATCGCAGCAGCCGACCCGTCCTCATGAATACTCTCCATCTTCACAAAGACGTCGGGTGACTTGAGCTGCTTCCAACCTTTTACCTCCTTAAACTCGAACTTCTGACGAACTCGCTCAAGCAAGGCATTCTGCGACGAGCCGAGGCGAGTAGCGAAGCGAGGAGTTAGAATAGTTTGGTGGGCGAATTGACGTCAAACTCGCACCTTACCTCCTCCTCGCTGTACACCTCGTCCTGCCCGCGCTCCCTCATGAACGTCGCCTTCTCCCTCAGTTCCGCAGCGTCCACCTTCTCGTCCTGCCTGAACTCTTCGATCGCTTCTTGAACGGCGGTCAAAGCTAAAGGGATCTTCTTGTCTACGACCCAGGTCGGAATGCTGCCTCCAGCGTCTAGCTGCGTAACGAATGTCACTCGGCACTGCTTAGCTCCACCGCGTACCAAAAGATCCCTGAAAAGCCACAGGCCTCTCGTGAGTCCCCTGGTCGTCTTCGGCTTCACCCCGTAGTCAACTTTATCGGCAACCGACTCTACGGCGACCAACACCTTTCCTTCCTCCGACTTCCAAATCTGCCTGAACACGAGCTCCCTGTTGTCCAGAAAGAACGGCATCTTCTTCACTGTGGCGAATGTCCTCTCGTTCACCCTCGCTTTCTTCCTCAGCTCGAGCCTTGCTGGATTTCCTTCCTCCTCACTAATGCGCATCCTCTCGTTGCTGCAGTAGTCCATCACCCAAGCGGCGACCTCTTCAGCTGAGCAGTCGACGACGCCGAGCCCCATCCCCGTCCCAACACTTCTTTCCCCATTCTTCGGTGGGTTGTATTTGATCAACATTCGCACATCTGGCGAAGGTGACTCTAGAACCTTCCATCCCAGCACCGACAGTTTCCATTCTTCGTCACCATAACCTCCGTCACCTAACATCGCGAGGCACCTCTCGAAAGCCGGCGCCTGGTCTTCCATCAATGGCACCTCTCTCCGATCTCCTATAATCTCTGCAAGAGCAACCACGCCCTCTCGGTCCACCTCCTTCCCGTTGCGCCTGAGCTTCTCCTGTAAAACGTTGGCTTGTCCCATTTGCATCATGGCAACAACTTCTAACGCACTCACAGGCATACGTGAAGAGAGTTTGAGATCGCCCATCTGCGCCCTCGCGTACTCGCACGTATTCTCGGTGAGCTCTTTGACAATGAATACGCCTTCGGACGTACCATCTACCATATTTTCAGCCCCGACAACCTCGTGGTGCGTTCCTTCGTACGTCTCCAATGGCGCGATGGCGATGATGAAAGTTCGCCGCCCCTCCTCGTCAATCAACTCCTCCCAGGTCATCCAAGTCTGGTTGAGTGAAGAAGTGTCAGAATAGGCGCAAATATTAAGATAATCGTGCGAATCCTCACCTCGAATAGTCTGTCCTGGAAACCTCCTGGCAGACCTACCGAAGTAGTGAACTGCAGACCTCTCGTGCCGTCAAGGTTGTTCCATACTTGGCGAATCTTGATGCCCTTGCTTTCGGCCTTCCTTGCGTAAGTATCGAGCAGCCAAAGCTCTGCAAACAACGATTCTGCCGACAAGTCCACCTTCGTCACGGTCATCGCCCACGCTGCGCCTCCATTCTCAGAATGATATAGGAACTTCTCGACAGGTTCGTTGGCCGTCCCGGCGACCCTCTTGGCCTTAGAGGAAGCCTCTTCGAAAAGCTTCATCGTCTCCCCGATCAGCCTTTGCTCGTCCACCGTCAAGGCAGGAGCGTTGTCAATGTTCTCGATGAAATCCTGCAACGAGTTGTTGTTAGAAATAAGGAAATCCTTCGCAAACTTTCCGCGCCAACTCACCCTTTTATACCTCTCGTCGACGACGCCCTCCTTCTGAAAGCGCTCGTAGAACTCAGCGGCTATTTTAAAGAACAGCTGGTCAGCCTTGGCGCCCTCGAAGCTAAAGCCTAGCTTCTGTGAGATTCCTTTGTTACCTGTCACAGCGGTGACGTTGAGCCCAGTCTTCAAGGCCATGATCCCAGCGCTGGGAGCCTTAACAATAAGGTCCTTTCGGCCTTCGCCAATCTGCACCCTAGCCGTGAATGTAAACGAAGTCTGCCCGAATGGGAGCGGTCGAAGGAGTATCGCCCCGGCGTTGAGGAGAAGCCGGAACTTCTTCGTGGCGTGTGGGTGGGGGTTTGGGAGAATCGTTGTCTCCAGTTCTGAAGGACGCGTCAGGTTAGAAATGAAACGTATTTGCTTCGCAATTTTTCTATATAATTCTTCTCTCACCTTCCTCGTCAACCGAGACCGCCCTAATTACGATCTCGTTCTCATCCTTTTTCTCTAACAGTAAGCGTAGGAGGAGGTCGCAGGCCTTGTTCTTCCCCACCATGAAGCTCCAGTACACGACAACCCTGCTGTCTCTCACTCGCTCGTCCTGGATGACCTTCTGATACAGCGTTTTGCTAATCTCGGTTTCTGTTTTGTCCTTCATGAGGGCGTCGAGAAATGCCTCGGGCTCCTCGTGGATGCTAACGCTGAAGCGGCAGCTGTTGGTGGTTTCAGTCAACACGTTGTTGTTGAATTTGATGCCAGGGTCGTCACAATCCAGGGGGTGCGTGGTGGTAGTGTAGGAGTTTTCGAGGAGCTGGCGTTTGTTTTGGAGGGTTTCGTCTTTGTTGAGTTCAGCGATGACGTTCTCAAACTGTTTCCGCTCAGCCTCTCTCTCATTCGCGAGCTTCACCACTGTCTCCTTCTTCTCGGCAGTAAGCTTCGCAATCGCCTCGTCCTTCTCCGCATTGACTTGTGCGACCTTCGCAACCGCCTCATCTTTTTCTTCTCTAAGCTTCGAAACCAGGGACAAAAGCTCTTCCTTCTCCCTCTGATGAGCGCTGGACTGTGGAGTAGAGGGTAAAGCCGCCCGCCTTGTGTTGGAAACAAATCTAAACCCACAAATTTCGGTGGGCGGGGCATGATCTCACATGTTGATCTTGCATAGCTTGTCTGTAACGGTGTTCGATCTTCGTTGAAACACCTTTTATTTTAGCAAAAAACGAACTTCAGTCTAAACCTGGCCTAATGATCCGACTACAGATCTACTCAAAGTCCTGTGAACCACCCCGTTAACCCCAACAAAATACCTAACCCCCAATTCAGCATGTTCCGGTCGCCCCTAAGAACATGGGGGAAGGCAGATAGCGTCCATGCCTCGGAGGTGAAAAAGACGGCTGAAGAAATAGCCAAAGACAACCGCTGCGAGTACTGCAAGAAGCCTGGCGCCGAGGGCAAGTGCCTGCGGTGCGGAAGTATCCGCTACTGTAACAAGAAATGCCAGAAGGCCCACTGGAAGAAGGTTAGTTTGGACGGGTCTGGGTATCGTCCAGTCTCACAACAGATCTCCATGAGTAATAAATTCTAAACCCCCCCCACGCTCATCTCGCAGCACAAGAAAGAATGCGGCAACATGAAGAAGAACTTCAGCCCGCTGAGCGCTGGTCCGTACGGCAACCCGAACGAGTGCTTCGCCAACGCGTCAGCGTTCCACTCCAACGGGGACGAAGAGCAGGCCATCGTGTACTTCCACAAGGCGCTGGAGGGCTACACTTGCACTCTGGGAGCGACGCACGCGCACTGCTACCAGACGACCTACAATTTGGGTTGCATCTACGACTTTCGTGGCGAGATGGAGAATGCTAAGAAGTACTTCACTTTGACGTCGGAGGTGAGGGGAGCGGCGAGCCGAGGAGCAAAGCGACGAGGTGAAAAACGAGACGACATTCATTCATTCTAACTCACCTACGCAGGGCTGGGCGAACCACCCGGATAACGGAAAAACAAGCAAAAGGTGGATAGATACCACCTTGCAACTTGCGAAAGTTTTGAGGAGGTACTTTGAGGAGGACAGGGCGACCGAGCTGTACAAGGAGGTCCGGAAGATTCAGCTGAGATTGAACAAGGGGAGGGAGAACAAAGAGGCCGTGCTGACGTTGTACGAGATTTGCCTGTGCTTGTTTGAGAAGGGCGAGTACGACGAGGCGCTTCGGAAAATGAAGAAGGTGTATGCGTGGCAGGAGGAGGTGAGTAGAGCACCTGCGAGGAGCGAAGCGACGAGCTGAAATATGATCAACGCTTCTTTATTCTAACCGTAACAAACCGCAGAACCTTGGAGCCGAATACGCGCACACGATCGAAACCCTCAACGGCCTCGGCATGGTCCACCACAAACTAGAAAGATACTCCCAGGCCGTCGATTACTTCGAGAGGTCCCTCAAACACCACATAGAAGTCCACGGGTTCAGCGACAAGTTGACGAATTGTACTGCGGATGAGTTCATGTTGTGTTTGATCGAGTCCAAGTACGACGATAAGGTGAGCCCCATCTTCATAATCACCATCGTTACTCAATGCTAACTCTCTTCTTCTTAGAGACTCGAAGACCTAATGAACACCCACACCTGCCTCCGCAAACTCCGCAAACCCACTCGCCTCTACGATCTCGGGAAAAAATGCAACAAAAAAACTATAGCCGAAACCGCAGGCGACCTCGAAAAAAGTAAAGCCGACATCGAAGAAATTGAAAAAGGTGAGACGCAGCGAGGAGCGAAGCGACGAGCTGGGAATTCGATAATTACGGTCGTTATACACCCGCCTTACTAGCTTTGGTCTAAACGCTCAAGCTGCTTTCATCGCTACATGATTCTAACTCGTCAACTTCAATCGTTCATTCTCCTCGCTTCGCTCATCTTAGGTATAAAATTCTTAGAAATATCAATCTCATCATTCCGGAACCAGTGTGAGCCGGATTCAAAGGAGGTTATAGCGAGTGAATCCGAAATAGCGGGGTGTCATTATGCGGTTGGGAAGCTTATGATGAGTCAGGGTTGTGATTTGAAGGATGGGAAGGGGGAGCAGTGGGAGAAGGCGAGGGAGCATTTTATGAAAGCTGTTGACGGTGAGGAATTTTTTATGGGGTGGGGGTGTGGTGGTTTTTACTAACACCTGAGTTTTACAGGATTAGGAAGTGACGATCAAGCTTCAACTCGTTTCTCCTTCCTTACCGATTTTCAAAACGCAGCCCTCCGAAACAACCGAGTCGAAGCCCGTCAAGGCCTAGCAGACGGTCTAATGATGACCGGCAATATTGGGCAAGCGCTTGTAGAGTATAATTGGGCGTTGGAACATTATGAGAGGAATTTTGAGGAGGAGGAGAGTGATGGGAAGCTTTTTAAGGTGAGACGAATGTTGTTGTGGGGGGGCGCGGGGGGGAACAACAAACTAACACGGAAATCATTTTCAGATCCTTGCTAGTGGATTTATGGTTGTGTGGGCGAAGGAAGACGGGTGGGATAAATGGTGCGAACGCTGTATAAGGGATAAATCTAAAATCTACTACGACCCCATCCCGCACAACCCCGAAGTTGATGGAGATTATACTAAAGATAACATTAGGAGTTTAGATGACTTATGGAGACAATATCCTTTACAGGTTATTAAAGCATCTATTAAATTAGGTTTAATAACAGGACACTCCCGTCTAGAAATTACCGAATTTATCAAGAAAGTAGCAGATAATAAGGTTATTAGGGTTAAGAATAGTAGGGAAGAATTGGATAAGGAGTATGGGGAGGCGGAGGATGTTTATTTACCGTATTCGAAGGTGGAGGAAGGGGAGATTAAAAGGAAGAAGGAGGAGAAGGAGATGGTTAAGGTTGAGGCGGTGGTAAAGAAGGTGGGGGGCAAGAAAAAAGGGAAGAAGAAGAATCAGAAAAGTCTTTTTTAGGAAAAATAAATACCCTTTTTTTGTTTTTCGTGCGAATGTATTGTCTGTGTCTTATCTTTGTCTTATCTTTCTCATCTCATTTTTCCCCCCCTCTCCATGTAATCTCCCCCCCCTTCACGTCCCTTGTGTCTTGCGCGCGCGCGTCTTACCCAACCATACTCCAACTATTCTTCTTAACCGCCCCCTTTAAAACCCTCTCCTTCCCCTCCAACCTCGAATAAACCACCCCCCCAACCTCATTAATCCCCACAACCCCCTCCTTAACCGCCTGCGCGCACTGATCAACGTACATATTGTTCTCAACCCCTTCCTGAATCGCGTTCTGACATTCATCAATCGGTAGATCATCAGTCCCTTTAATTTTCTTGGTGTACGATTTCTTATAAAACTACGACGAGCGTAGCGAGTCACACGAAGATTGCCGTTAATGAGTTAGAATTGCGTAATTACCAAAGCGGCGCAGTCTTTTAAACAAAGTCTACCAATTCCGCCACAACTCTCCTAAATATCGTAATAAAACGTCGTAAATTCGCTCCTCTCCTTATTCTCACCTTCGAAAAAAGAAAAAACAAACTCCCCATCTCCCCAACCTGAATCCCCATCGCCATAAAATGCCTCCCCTCCAACCTCCTCCAATTATAATAAACGCATCCAACCGTAAACAGAACCACACTCACGAACTGCATCAACTGCGCAACCGTTAAATACCTCTTCCACGGGCATTTCATTCCTAATAAAGTCATAGCATAATACCCATACATCATAACATGTATCCCCGAATTTAATAAAGCTCCAAAATAACTATCACCCCCCGCCCAAAGTAACACCCCAAAATACCACGCCCATGTTATCGTGAAGTGGTGGTATACGTGGAGGAAGGAGACTTGATCGTGACGTTGGCGGAGGAGCATGAAGGTTGTGTCGAGGAATTCGAGGTATTTGTTTGTGTAGTGGATCCAGATTGCGGTTGAGCAAAGAGGGGAGGTTGTGGAACCGATTAGAGGGTGGCCGTTTTTTAGGGAGTGGAGGATTAGGGCTACTGTGTAGATGTTTAGGGTTACTTGGAAGAGGTTGTAGAGGAGCATGGAGGGGAGGAGGAGGGATTTGGGGTTCGAGAGTTTGAAGGTTTTGAGGAGAGGGATGGAGAGGAGGTAGAGGGTCGTTAGGGCGAGGGGGGTTTTTAGCGGAGTGGAGAGGGGCGAGGGGAGGGTAAGTGCTGTTGAAGAATTGGGTTAGAAAACGAGGAGGTTGAGGAGTTTTGCGCGGGGTAGAATTTAAGACGGGCTCACCTCTCGTCAACAAACGTGAACTTGCACCACACGGCGAGGACGCAGGTGACGACGCTCAGGCAGATCATCTGACCGGCGAAGGACGCGGGGGGAGATGATGACGAGGTTGTTTTGGTTTGAGTTTTGGAGCACATTGTTGAGGCGGGGGTTGTGGCTGGGGGGGGCGGAGATGGGGGGGGTGAAGAGGGAGAGGTTAGATCTGTGCGGGAATTTTGAGGGGGGCGCCGGCGGATTGATGTTTTCATGAGAGGTGATGATGCCACGGTCGCCAACGTAGCGCAAATGCGTGGTCGGATAGGTCGTTTGGGTTTAAGAGACGTGTTACAGATGATTTGGTAGGTCAATCGGGGAATTATAATCTAGATGAAGCTCTAGGCATATTTCTTAGTACATCTGCTTACGTGTGAGGGAAGATATATGCAATTTGGCCAGATCGGATACCTTCCAGAATTTTGTGATTTGAAAATAGTGCGCAGCAAGCTAGACGCCGTTTCAGAAGCTGCAGTTCAAAATACGAGCCGTTATGTTATATACCAACAGTCTCTTTCTAAAATTGTCCCTCTTCCTGCCCTATGTAGCATACAGTTACACTCCCTCCTTCGATCCGACAACGCTCATCCCGACCCTCCAGTCTCAGCTCTCTCCTACATCCTTCGACGTCTCCTTGACCCCTGAGAACACCCTACAGCTCAACTCCGGTGGAACTGTTTCCTACCCCATCGATAATATACTTACTGAATACTCCTCCACCTCCGACTATTACCACCCTTCCTCCTCGATTCTACACTCGTTCCTTCTCTCTTCCCTCCCCCTCCCTCCTCTCCCTCCCCTCCCCACATTGAACCCTCTCTCAACAACCTCAACCACAAATCTAGATTTCCTCCTCGACGATCTTAAATCAGATCACTCAACTTTCCTCCAAACCCTCGACGACGATGATGCCGTAGGTGATATCGATCAAAATACTTACATAAACCTATCCCGTCACATCTCCTCCCGATTAATCTACCTAAACTCCGTAAAAATGTTAGAACCTCTCTCCCTCTATACCTCCCTCTCTCACTCAAATTCCCGCTTCTTAAAAACCTCCGGCCTCTTGGGTCCAAAAAAAGTCGAAATTAAAAAATCCCTCCAATGCGATATCGACTATAATGATATTGTTATAAGCGATTATTGTTGGAAATATTTAGAATGTGAATTACCTGACAGGAATATTGAACGTACTGGTTTAACATTTTTTTTAGATGATGATGATAGAAATTATGATGATAAACTCGATATACTGCAACAAAAGAGTTACACCGAAACGATCGATCTTAAAATCTCCACTCAAGATAGTGGCACTACATTTGATTTTGCGTTGATGAGGCTTTTAATGTTGAAGGGGGAGGATGCGTTTTTGTTGGAGAGTGTTTTTAGGGAGAATGTTTGGGAGATTATGGAGTTACCTGTTAGTTTGAAGAACGAGAGGTGAGCAATTAGATTAGCGCGCGATTATGAATCGCTCCCCCCCACTTGCGGAGCAGAACTCCAGAAAATAACTTAGTTTTGCTGGACGTCTATTGAATAAACAGCCCTACCTGTCTACGACGTTCAGTGCTCACAGAGGTCCAGTATTTCTTCAATAGCGACCACCAAAACCACTTTATTTTCGGGCGATATCGAGGAGATGTAATAACGACAGATGAATCCTGGGAACTCTTAAATGAATTGCTAAGACGTTTAGAGAATCAGAGAGACTCTGAGAGGGCGTTGGGCGGCTCTCGACAGTGTTATGTTTTTTTAGTTATTGGTTGTTTTTCTAACACGCTTAGCTACGCTACGCTTTCTTCGCTACCGCGTCTATTCGTAGAGAAGTGATTGAAGCTATAATCTCAACCTCCACCACAACGCTCGAACGTCTAAATTCCTCTCCCCCTCCGACGCCTCGTCTCCAAAAAATAACCGATTGGTCCGTAGACAATTTGAATAAAATCGTTGAAGAACTTAAAAATGAAATGGAGAATTTGGAAGGGAAGGGGTATTATCAGGAGAGGAGGATTAGGGAGTTGAAGTTGGACTCGGCGTGGGATTTGGAGGGAAGGGAGGGAGAGAGTGGGGGGGGGAGTTTGAGTGGTGAAGGAGGTTATGAGCGGTTTTTGAGGTTTGAAATTAAATATTGAACGACGATTTTTTTTAATGCTAATACTACAATAGTTACACTTTTCTACATTCTGAAACTTCCTTGTTTCTTGATTTCTCTCTTGAAGTCCTCCTCGTCAAAATCATCCTCCTCATTACTCTTCACGTTGCCTGCTGGAGCTATTTTAGGCCCGTTCTTTTGCAGATCTACGATCTTTTCTACGAAGCTTTTACGTCGTCCACCTCCGTCACCACCGTCTCGGTTCGTTTCCGTCCCTCGCCCTCTTTCGCTCTCCTTCTTTTCGCTCGCCTTAGCTCCTCCTGCCTTATTATTTAGTATCATTTCAGCCGGCACCCTTGCAACCCACAAGTCGTCATATCAGTCCGGCCGTTCATCCTCCCACTTTTCCCACCCTTCTCCCACCCATCGCTTCACCTTGTCCTTAAAACCAATCCAACATAAGCTGTTCATCTTAAAGGCATTTTTCTTTGCCTGATCGTCGCCTTCTAAGAAAATTCGTCTAAAAGATTGCTTGCCAGTTTCGACGTTTAGAAACGTCTTTCGGAATTTTTCCTCCATCATCGCTAAGAACAAGCCAATCATGATGAATAAGCTTACTCCTAATCCAACCGCAAGGTTCGCCAAGAACTTCGCCATACTTTCCCCAAAACTCCCTTCGGGCATCAAATTCAAAACCAGCGCCAACCCTATTATAGGCGTGAAGAGATTCAACGTAGAGTATAGTCCGCCAACCTCGTTTGGATGACAAAATTAAAAATTTCCGGCAAAGTCTGCGATGAACTTAACCACGACCCTATTATCAGTGACAGCATCAGACCCGCTAAGCCGTCTATCGGAATCCAGTAACGGAAATCCCCTCGCACCGCTTTCATAACCAGATAAAATAGTATGTCACCTCCGATGAAGTACAACACGTAGACCCCTTTAATCGTGCCCAAGCAAACAATGAGCAATGCCATCAGAAGTACTTTAACCGAGAAAATTCCCATGAGTGACATGAACATAACTGTCCGTACCCTTGCACTGCCAGGTACGTATCTATAAAAGTCCGGCTCCCATGCCCTCGTTTTAGGATCCATGTCCCAATCATAGCTCAAAGAAGTGCTCACGAAGCCAGTTGTTAATATTGATACTGGCAGCGAAAGGTATCCCTTCATCGAAACAAATTCTCCAGAGTTCAGATCACTTATGATCGCACTCGTCTGAATCATGATTCCGGGAATACTCTCTGCGAACATCTCAATAAAGCTACCAGCGCAAACGAATTACTCGCGCTAATATCGTATTCATAGCTTGTCGCTTCTCTCCTCGCTCCTTCGTACCTTTTTCTGCTCCGCTCCACTCGCAACCCTGTAAGCGTTGACAGGCGCCCTCATCCCTGTAATGACTATCGCCATCTCCTACGACGAGCGTAGCGACAAACGTAGCGACGAGTATTGACGTGTTATATTAAGTGATATGACTACGCGTTTTCTACTTTACTCGTCGCTTCGCTCCTCATGGAGCCTCATTTTCAAGCACAATTGTCATATTCGCAGCTCGTCGCTTCGCTCCTCGCTGCGCCACACCTTCAAAATCCTCAGCACCCCCAACTTGCGGTTCTGTACAAAAGAAATAAAAGAACTTCCAATCCATTTAGCACGACAAATACAAAAACAAAAAAAGAGAAATGCTTCTTCAGTTTTAAAAGATATCGCTTCGAAAAATTAGTGTACAAGAGATGTTAACCATTACCCCCCGCTGTTGCCTGCTTTGTTCAGTTTTTTAATTGCCCTATTCATCGTCCTCGTCATCGCCGTACGCGTCCGCGTCGTAGATTCCAGGCATCATCGTATTCATCTTCTCTGCGATGGCATTAACGATCGCGGACCTGTGTGCCTTGATCCCCTTCTCCTGCAGGAAATACCAGAACTTCTCCATGTGCTCTACGGACTCGACTTTGTGGCCGTCGGAGTCGGGGCCTTTTAGGGCGAGGAATTTTCCGACTAGTTGGAAGGAGTTGGTGATTTTGTCGTCGGCTTCGCCGGCTGCTAGGGACTTGGCGGCTGCGGGGCCGATTCCGGGGACTTCGGTTATGTCACCGGTGAAGGGGGAGCGGTAGAAGTCGGCGAGGGTGTCGTCGGAGACGCGGGATTTTTTGGGGTTGTAACCTTCAGCCTGGGTTTGG
>BLQM01000031.1:31480-44437 GCA_012489335.1 Triparma laevis f. inornata
AGGGAATTGGGGAGGGTATGGGAACGGGAACTGCGAGGGGAGGTGGGGCGGGAGGGTTGGGGGAGGTGGAGTTGGAAAGGCGGGGGTTGCGTGGGGGGAGAGTTGGGGGATGCGCGTCGTTATTTTGGTGGGGATAGGTGGTTCTGCGTTTGGGGAAAGGAGGAGAGGGGTGAAAGCGGAGAGGGGCGGCGCCCAAAGCGACGAGGATTAAACTTGGGAAAACACATTGGTTGAGGTGGGTCTGGTGGAAATTCGGTGCAGTAGAGTGTGGTTACATGCCGTAGCTTCGCTGTGGGGGGGCGTTTGAGTACGATACCATTGCGTCTGTCTTGAAATTATGATCACTAGTTTGGTCAAACAAAGGCCTGGAACTCGAATTTTGAAAATCGATTTGAGAAAGAATTACGACCGAACTGCGTGCACTGAACCCAATATCCGTACAAAACTCCTACAAATTCCCGCTGATTTTACAACAGCTCCCTGAAACCCCCTCGTTCCTTCTCAAAATACCTTCAAAATTGTCGGGGGCACGATGCCCAAGAAGCGAACTTTGTCGCCCCCCACGTCCCCAGAACACAAACCCCCAACACAAATAATAGACATGAGCCAAACCTACCCCCTCCCACTCCCGCTCCCCATCTGCGAAGTAACGCTTGGCAACTGCCTGAGCTTTCTGACCTTGAAAACCATCGTGAACCTTCCCCCGGTTTCAAAGTCCTTCTATGCCGCCTTCTACTCCCCCACGCCGAACACGAACATCCTCCACCCGAAGCAGGTCATAGAATTGGCGTTCCGGCCGAGGAAGTCCTTGACGAGTAAGGCTACTGGCGAGTCTTGGTACAGGCTCTTGAATGAGTATCAGTGTATGGGAAATGACGAAAAGGGGAATGAAAAGGAGAATGAAAAGGAGAATGAAGAGGAGGTCGTCGTGGTTGAGAAGAAGAGGAAGAAGAGGAAGGTGGTCGTAGATGCGCCCGAGGGTCACGTGAAGTGCACGTGCGGAGTGATAGGTGAGGAGAAGAATTGTTTTAACACAAAATGTTAAAAAATCTACTAACCCACACTCTTCAGTTCCAAAATCAAACCTCGAAATCCACCTCGCCCGCAAGAACTGCCCTCCAATTCTTCAACCTCAATCTGCTCCCCCCTCTCCCCCCTCCCCTCGCCCCCAAACTCCCCCCCACCCCTAATCTCCGTCCTCTCCCGCTACCTCCTCCTCCAAACCTACCTCCTCTCAACCTTCCCCCAAAAAATCCGTCAAAAAAAATGGCACCTCCAAACCCACCCCCTAACAACCTGCCTAATCTGTTCAGAAGATATGGACCTGAGTATCGACCGAAACGGTGAATGGATTACGGATGATAAAGGTTATGATAATGAAGTTAAGAGAAGGTCTAAAATGGCGAATTATGATTTACCACCAAAACAGACATGCAAGTTTAATATGCCGATGGAACCTTTACCTGACGAGTATTTCATTTTCGGGGGTAGCTGCGGCGAATGTGGCTTTGAGGTTAATAGAGTTTATGGGAAGTGTAGAGATTGCGGACCTTGGTGTACGAAGATAGGTGAGATCCTCATATCTATGTTTTGTTGGTCGGAAAAATATTTTTTAGTGCGAACGAGTGCATTCTCTAACAAGGAGAGAACAGGTCGTAAAGGTCCTAATTTTTTAACGGAAATGTGTAAAGTTGATGGGTGTTGGAGGGGGGTTACGTGTGGGAGTCACGCGGGGAATTTGTGTGAGTGCGATAAATGCGGGGGGAGGGTTTGTGGGAGTAAATGTTTGGAGGAGATGGGGAGGGAGATGTGGTGCGTTGATTGTTACGATGAATATGTGGGGGAGGAGGAGGAGGAGGGGAGTGAGGAGGGAGAGGGGGAGTGGGTGGGGGAGGATAGGGGGAATTTTATGATTGCGGATGTGGGGGAGGAGGATGAAGATGAAAAGGAATTTGATGATGACGAGGATGAAGGAGGGGAGGAAGGGTGGGGGGGGAATGAGTTTGAGGAGGATTATTAGTAGTTGAACGGGGGGGCACATAGACAGAGTCAGGCGGGTTAGGTACGCGTACGCGTTCATGTAGGATAAGTGTATAATAATAGTTTAGTGATTTGTATTTTCAAAAAATATAGTTTCATTCATAATTCATTGTTATCATTGGTCATATTAATAGTCTCCACCTTTTTCCTCTTCTCTGAACAAATTTGCTAGTCCCATATCGCCCCCACCTTCCTCCACACCTTCTGGTTTTTCGATTTCCTTCTCAACTGTTAGGGTGACCCTTTGATTCCCATTAACTTCAGACCCTCTTAAAACCCTCTTAACATCTTCACTAATAGCATTAACATAACACCTCTCAATAACATCCTCCCCATACTCCCCCAACCCTAATAAATAAGTAACCAACTCAATATCACCTTTACAAGCACCAGAGTGACACGCATAGTACAACGGAGTCGAATCAAAAGGATCGTTAACTGTCCAATCATAATCTTCGACTCTAACATTATTGAATTTTTTGATGGATTTTAATGACCCTGACTTCGCCCAATTATGAACTTGATATTCTGGAAGGTTATGCGATAATACTGAGAGGAGGCTCATTGGAGCTTCCAGAATTTCGAAAATTTTAAGAACCTCTACCTTCTCCAATTTCATAATCATAAAAAGGCTCAACGATTTTCGACCTGTTTTTAAAGTTAATGATAATGGTGTATCTATATTAATTGGTGAGTTATTCAATCTGACATTTAATCCAAGAAGCTTAGTTAAAGGTGTTGTAGGCCATGAAGGTTTTGAAGTCCAGGATGGGAGGGAAGAGGGTGTTGGAGGAGAGAGGATATTGTATTTCGTTAATTGAGTTAAGAAATTGGAAAGTGGGAAATTTGAGGATTCAGTTGGTACGGATAATTCTGTGCATGTTTTTTTTAATTTTACAATCGTGTAATTTTTGAAACTCTCAGATTGTGCTATAAATTCTAAAGCGGTCGAAAAAGATGAGTTGGAGGGAAGAGGGTAAAGGAGATCGTACAAGTCGAGACGTTCGTGGGATAATGAAGGGGATAGGATTCCTGAGTCTAATGGTGTTTCTAGTGAAGATGCTCCTGAACCCATTGAGGGAACTTAATTTTAGAGGGGAGCAGAGCAGAGAGGTGAAAGCGTTGTCGGAATAGATTGAAAATTAAATTAGTTGGGGAAGGGGAGAAGTTAAGCGGGGGGTACGAGGGTTGTTTGGGTCAGGGATAAGTGGAAAGGAACGGGAACTGGGACAACGAGCGGTTTGACGTGACTAGTATAGTACAGGGATATTATGTATCTTTTGTAGGTGGCAGGAAGACGAAACGAAGGAGGGTCAGGATCTTTACATGTAGGTCTGGAAACGAGTTATTAATCTGGTATTGGAAACAAGTTAATAAAAGGTGAGATTAAGCTCGAAACGATATATATTACGTTCCTTCCACATTTTCCATGGGTCTAATAAAGCCCCACTATTTCTCTGGGTGTGAATTGATCGTTATTATTTGTTAATAAAACATATTACTCTTCATTCTAACTCTTCCTCCCCACCTCCTCCTCACCTTCTCCCTCCTCTCCCCCACCTCTGCCAACCTCCACTCCTCCTCATACCCCTCCGCCTTCGCCGAAACCTCTCACAGATCCCTCTGGACCACCGACGACGGACTTATTCTTAAGATGCCCACCATGGACTCAACCACAGCACTTTCAATAACCTCCCTCACCCCTCAACAATGGTCGACCTTTGATCGCGACGGTTACGTCGTAATCCCCAACGCGATTCAACCAATTACCCTCTCCACATTACAAACACGCATTAACGATATAATGATGGGAACTGCAGATGTAGAATACGACAAATTAATGATGCAGCTTGACTCCCCTGATGGTTCCTACGCTAACACGGGGGAACAGACGATGGGTTTCAAAGGTCCCACCTTTGACTACAGGAAAATCCAGAACCTCGATGAAGATAAAATTTTGATGGATTACATGAGAGCTCCGATTTTCTCACACGCCTGCGAACATATCTACGGAGCAACAACACCGATCACATCGTTTAGGTGTATGTTCTTTAATAAACCGAAGGGGAAGGAGACACCGTTACCATGGCATCAAGATAGATGGAGTCATTTGAATAAAGAACCTAAATTAACTGTTTAGAGTGCTCTAGATGACGCGACTGAGGCTACCGGCTGCGTTTATGTCATTCCGGGAAGCCATAAATTGGGGGTGTTGAATAGAGATCATCACTCATCTTTTTTAACGGACGAGCACGTTGAGCTACACTGTGGGGAGGACAAGTCTGCGAAGCTGGAGATGAACGCAGGTGACATTGCACTACTGCACAACTGGACGATTCATAAGAGCGGTGTGAATACCGCGGAGAAGCCGAGGAGGGCTTTTAGGTGAGAGCCGCGAGGAGCGAAGCGAAGAGCTTATAATGCGCCGTTTGCCCGTTATAGACGAACTTTGCAAGTAGTGTCAGTCCCAACGTTGATGCTGCTTTCATCGCTTCTCGTTTCTAACACGTTATCACCAATCTTCATGCGACTCGCTTCGCTCGTTGCAGCGTGAACTACATGGAGGCGGACACAGTGGCGAGCTGCCAGGAGTTCGAGGTTGCGAACCGCGAGATTCACGAATTGACGCAGGGAGGGGAGAAGATGGGAAAGAGGTCGGCCTTGGCGGACGGAGGGTTGACCTTCCCAATGATATTCGATTGGGGGGAATGAGCAATAAGCAATAAATAATCGAAGAATGAAATGAAATATTTTAAAATCCAAATTCATATCTTATCTCATTTACACATTTCATATTATCATCCCTTTATCCGCGTGAACCCCGTAGCCTCCGTCACATCACTCACGACACTATAATCGTCACCACCCACCCCCATTCCCACTCCCATTCCCCTCCCCGGCGACATCCTCCCCGGCGACATCCTCCCCGGCGACATCCTCCCCCCTGCCCCCACACTCCTCGTCGGTGAGTTCGCCCCTCCCCTCCCCAACGGGCTCACCGCCCCTCCCCCCCGCTCCCTCTTCTCGTCATCCGCCTTGCTCATCGCCTTAATCCTACTCATCTGCTCCGTCCTCGCGCTCTTCTCCTCCTCCATTACCTTCGCCTTCAAAACAGCCTCATTCACACGACCGCAACACTCGCACACATTGCTTGACAATATATTTGCCTTGGTGCAGATATGACAGTGCCAGTATTCGATTACTTTCTCTTCTTCCTCTTCGACGATTAGGCCGCTGTGGTAGAAAAAGTCTAAGCGAAGAGCGGCGAGCGAACAAGCGAAGCGAGCCGAGGAGCGAAGCGACGAGTTAGTTTAGAATATAGGTTAGTGTCTCGTCGCGCGTAATTGTCGTATTCCCAGCTCGGAGCGAAGTATCCTAGTTCATAAGCAACGCGTTCTTTACTAGCAGCTCGTCGCTTCGCTCCTCCCACTCCCTCACCTACTATATCCTTATGACATCCATACTCCGCAAAGCTAATCGGCATCGTCCCGTTTTTATCTTTAATATTAATATCCGCCCCTCTCTTAACCAAAAGCTTGCACCCCTCCAAATTCCCACTCATACAAGCCGCATGCAAAGGCGTCAAACCTATATCTGTTTGTTGATTTGGATCAAGGTACTCCCAATGAGTTGTTAATAATAAGCCAAGGACTAAGTTGGAATTGTAGAATGCGCAGGCGTACAAAGGGGAGATGCCGTCTTTGTTGCACGTGGTAAGGGCCATTGTGGGGTGGGATTCTAGGAGGTTTGTTACGGTTGTTAGGTCGTCGTCTTGGCAGGCCCACCAGAATTCTTCTTCGCAGTGACTAAGGGGGTGTTAGAGGGGAAGGGAGAGTAGGTCGAGACATAACAGCGTCAACAACTAGCTAAAGATGTTGCTTACCTCCAACCTGGTAACATGCTGGCGCTGATCACGCTAGACATGTTTAAGGACATGGCCGTGATGGTAATTTTTTAACGCGAATATGCGATGTAGAGCAACCTTGTTTCAGGTATGGCAGGTCAGCGATTTGCCAACTTATCAGGTCAGCGATTTGCCAACTGTTGGGTTAACCACGCAACTTACAGCAATATCCAGTTCGCCTATCCAACTCGCTGCCCCGCTCCTCCCCCCTAATTTTCTCCCCTCCCTTCCAATAGCAGTGTAGGGTGAACAATCGTCCAATTTTCCACATAGCCGAACACACAACACCCTTGCCTTCACATTTGCCCAACCTCATCATGGCGAAGGGCCGCGCCACAAGGCCCCAGTCCGCCGGGAGACTGCAGCCGAGTTTGGACGGGTCATTGATGAGCTTTCCTAGCGGGAGTTTAGGGATGGATAGCTTTGTTAAGAAGGAGCGCACTGTTAGGTGAGCGAAGAAGAAAGCGAGGAGGGTTGGGGCGTGGGGGTTTGCGTTGGGGATGCAAGAAGAGCGCGCGATAATGGTAACCCAGGCTATGTAAACCCATACTCACTCCCCCCTATCCCCCCCCTCCNGAACTTTAAGGTTAAGAATACAATGAAAGTTATGAACGAATTTGAGGATCGGTGAGAAAAAAATGCGTGAGAAATGATTGTTCGATATAATAACATTCTAACGCTCATTTGTTCGACTTAGGAAAAAACGTTTCAATGACAGTCAAGGATCAAGTCGAGCTATTCCTTCTGGTGATGTTTTGAATATTCAAAGTTTGACGATGAAGGTTGAGGTTGAGAGTCAATTGAAGAAGTTGAGTCAGACAGTGAGTAATGCTGTGAAGAAGCATAATTCTCTGCAGAGTAAGAAGAAGAAGATTAGCGAAGAGGAGGAGGTACGATTATTATAATAAATGATTGAAGCGATGAGGATTTGTACTTGCTTTTGTTGAAATCGTCGCTTCCGCGTAACGAGCGCTTAGAGCATTTGCACTTGATTTCGTACAACTCGTCGCTGAGCTCCGAGCTGGGAATGCATTAATCGGCGAGCTTCGCTCGCTGCTCGTAACGATACTAGAATCAAGTTAAACTAACCCACCCCGTCCCTCCTTGCCTTTGCCGCAGGGAGGAAACCAGAAGAATCACGATAGCAGACCTGGAAGCCCCAACCAGCAGAGCCCCATGGGGGGGAGGGAAAGACGAGCCCTCCGAAGACGCGTCCAAAGAGCGCCGCCCCCAAGTTACAGCGCGGTAAAACCATGCTGCGTCCGAAGTCAGCTCCAATGGGTCGTGGGACGACCCAAGAGTCCTCCTTGAACAAGCCCACGAGCCGAGTGGAGAGGAGGATATGGGAGGTGAAGCAGGAGAGGGCGAACCAGAAGTTCGAGAAGGAGAAGGCGGAGAGGAAGGTGAGAAGCTGCGAGGAGCGAAGCGACGAGCTGGGAATACGACAATTGCGATCGAAATGAGGCTCCATGAGGAGCGAAGCGAAGAGCAATAAGAATATTCTAACTTAACTCGTCATCGCTTCGCTCCTCCGCTCGTCGCAGGCGGATTGGGAAGCGAAAGCGGAGCAGAGGAAAACTAACAGCAGCAGCAGTAACCAAAGACCGCAAACGGCCAACGCGGCAATGAGAACGAGCGCCTTCGAAGCTCCGGGCAAGATCAAGCCTAAAGCTCGACCTCGGTCCGCTGCCATGGTCGATCGGGCCAGGCACAAGCAGACGACGAAGCGGGAGAAGGCGAAGATCGTGATGGAGCTGTTAGGCTCCGTAGCAGGGAACACGCTCGCGGCCACCCTCATGTCCAAGGACATGAAAGCGGAGATATTGAGAATGAGCCAAGAGAAGAGGAATTTGAAGCAGAATAAGAACAAGAAACGAAGGAAGGACATCGAAAAGAAACGCCTAGACGACATCTACGCCAAAGACTGGAACCTCCGAATGGAGAAATTAAAGAGCGAGAACTTAGACAAACAGAACAAGATGAAACGAAAGGAGATTTTCTTGAAATTCATCAAGTTGGGGAAGGCGCAGATGATGCTTAAGAAGAAACTCTACGCTGCGTGGTTCGAGAGAGACCTCGCGAAGAAAAAACAGGCAGCGAGTGAAGTCATCACTAGACAAATAAGGTTGTACAGTTACAGGTGTTACCGGAAAAAGGTCAGAGGTGCTATTAAGGTTTTAGGAGCTTTCTTCATTTTGAGGATTAAGATTTGGAAGAAAAGGAGGGATCATAGATGCGCTGATATGATCATAGACTTTCTGGGGAAATTGAAGGTTGAGAATGATAGAACCGGAGGGATTTTTAAGCTCGTTGCAAAGGGGGAGAGGTTGAAGGCGTATAAAAGAGATATACTTTTAATTCAGAGGAATTGGAGGAGGAAGAAGAGGAACATTGAATCGCAAGTTAGGTTCATCGATCAGCAGTGGAGATGTTACCAAGATTTGGCGGTTGACTTTGAAGTTGATAGGCTTTATTCGGTGGCGGTGTGGGAGTTGAGGGAAGAAAATGAAGAGATAGACAGGAAGAATCAGGGGAGGAAATTGATGAAGAAGAAACCGCTGAAAAGGTTGTTACCTCCACCGAAGGCGGAGTTCAGGACCAAGCTGTTAGAGAGCGATGATATTTTGGAAAACAAGTACACGGTTCCGAAGGAGATTCGATTGAAGATAATCCGCTGTTATTTACGTTGGGCGAAGAGGGAATTCGGCGACGACGTGGGAGCGTGGAAGGTGAAGCATGAGAGGTGGGAGGAGCTGATTAAGATGCATACGAGGAGGGGGGTTTTTGTGAAGAACTTTGCGACGAGTAAGAAGGAGGAGGAGGAAGAGGAGGAGGAGGGTGAAGATGAGAAGGAGAGGTTGAGGTTGGAAGGCATTGAGCAGGAGAAGGTGAGAGGTTGGGGGGGTGGAGGGGGAGGAGTTTTTTTTCTATTTTTATTACTAACAAGCGACGCTTGCCCGCAGTTGGAGAACGAGAACTTGACCGAAGCCGAGCGGGTACGTGCAATGAGGACGCGACGTGGACGCACGCACACCGTTGCTCACAGCGGAGTCGCCAGGATGAATTATGAGGGCAGGAAGAAGACCATGTCGTTCATGAAAACCGAAAGCGATGAGGTTGACAACGACAGCTTACTTGAGCCTATGATGCCGACTTTCAAGACTCTGCTTACGGGGGTGGGGATAAGGGCGCTGAACGAGGCGGGGATAGAGTACTTGCAGGCTCTGAGAGTAATGTGGGATCCGAAGGTTCCGAGCAGTTACATTGATGACAGCGGAAAGCTGTGTTTCAAGGAGATGCCCACATTTAACGATCTCGGGAAGAAAGTATCGCACAGGCAGAGCCAGGCCGTCAGGGACGCGTATGCGTTCATGTAGATGTTCAATATTGTGTTTTGTACATGAAGTGGTTTCTTTCTTTTACTTCTCCACTTTCACCACGACCTTGCCCAAAGCCCTCCCCCCCATGAGCTTCTCGATGGCCTTGACAGAATCTTTCAGTTCAAACTCGCTGTCGATGACGGCCTTGATCTCCCCGGAAGCCATGAGCTTCGCAACCTCGGCCATGATTTGTCCGTTGCCCGTGCCGATTATGTGCGCAAACGTGGCTTTTTTTGCTTCACAGGCCGCTTTCAGGCTCCTGCCCCCGGAGAAGCAGTTAAACAGGCCGCCGCCAACGGTGGAGAAGAGGAAAAGGCGAACCCCAGTGGTGACTGTGTTCGGGTCGAGTTTCGCCTCTTCCATCCATGTCCTCAGGGCAGTTGCGGTGGGACCGGCCTGAATTGAACACATTCCGCCTCCCTCTTTCAGGAGCTCAACAGCCCTCCATGCCTCCCCCATGCAATCCAATACTACGTCGAAGCTGTTGGGGGGGAGGACCTCCTCAAACTTCTGCGACCTGTAGTCGACCACGACATCGGCGCCAAAGCTTTTTACGGCCTCCGTCTTGGCTCCTGCGCTGGCAGTTGTCGTGAGTTCGCCGCATTTGTACATTTTCTTGGCCAACTGGATGGCGATGCTTCCAACTCCCCCGGCGCCTCCAAGCACGAGGATCTTTGCCCCTGGTTGAGGATTGCACTTCTCAAGCATCTTCACTGCGGTTATCGCAACGAGGGGGACCGCAGCCGCTTCGATGTGAGATATGTTGGCGGGCTTCGTAGCGCATACGGAGGACGGACATAATATAAACTCCGATAAAGTTCCCCTGTGCAGTTGAGGGAGACCCTGTATCATGCCGAAGACTTTCGCTCCAGGTGCGTGAGCGGGGTCGGTGTCAGGGCCAGCCTCGACGACTTCTCCGCTGAAGTCGAATCCATACACGCGGGGCCACTGGAATGACAGGAGTGCTGCCTGCTCGCCTTTCCCTGATTTGAAATCCGCAGGGTTCAAAGAAGCTGCAGAGACTTTGATGAGAAGTAGGCCCTGACCGGGAGACGGGGGCTTGGGAATTTCCTTGACCTCGACCACATTCGAGGGATTGCCATGGCGTTCGTAGGCCGCAGCGAGCATGATTGATTGGGTATGTTTTTTAAAGTTGTGTTCGTGTTCTGTAGGGTGTAGTCATGGGATTTAGGAGTCTTGTTTCTGGATCCAATGATTGCAAGCTGATTTAGGTGATGAAAGATTTTCGATTTTCTTTGTCATAAATTCAAAAGCTACATAAACCATTCTATTAAAACTAGATTTTTATTTTTATTTCGTTCCCTCCCATGCAGCTTAAGCCCACAGCTCCTGGATGAGCTCCCCCTTGTCCTGCATATC
Organism: Triparma laevis f. inornata; assembly: GCA_012489335.1. Classification (NCBI taxonomy): domain Eukaryota; class Bolidophyceae; order Parmales; family Triparmaceae; genus Triparma; species Triparma laevis. Next base: position 42,185 of record BLQM01000031.1, read on the forward strand.
CTTGACCTTGGCGTCTCCGACTACGAACTTGAGCGCCTTGACTACGTCGGCTCCCATTCTAGTCGCCCCGCACACGTACACCCAGGCCCCCTGGTTGGCAACGAGGTCCTTGATGAGCTCTCCCTTGTTCTCCATGACGTTTTGCACGTAGACCTTCTCCTTCTGTTCCCTGCTGAAGGCGAGGTGGAGCTGCGACGAGCGAAGCGACGAGTTAGTTTATATTTATTATTATAGCTCGTCGCTTCGCTCCTCGCAGTTTCTCACCTCCATGTTGCCCTTGTCCACCCACTCCTCCATTTCCTCCCGGTACAGCCAGTCCTCGTTCTTCTTCCTGCATCCGAAGAAGAGCACGTTCCTGCCCTTGGCCTTCCTGTTGACCCTCTCCTGCATCAGTGCTCGCATGGGCGCGATGCCAGTTCCGGGTCCGACCATGATGATGGGAGTGGAGTCGCTGGGGAGCTTGAAACTACTCTCCTTGACGAACATGTCGCACTCGGAGGTCTCGGCCAAGTGACCTGAGCACACGCCGACGTATTTGTCTCCGGATTCTGAGTTGACACCCTTGGTGACGGCCACGGTCATGTGAAGGGACTTGGGGTGGACGGAGGAGGAGGAGGAAATGGTGTAGTACCTGGGTTGGAGGCGGGGGGCGACGTTGATCAAGTCCTCGAACGAGAGCTTGATGTCGGTGCATTTCTTGGTGAGGAGGGTGGCGATTCCGACATAGGACTTGAGGATCTTGTCCTCGTATTCTTGTTTGCCCTCCTTGGAGGAGAGGCGGACGAGCATGTCTTTCGAGAGGCCCTCGGGAGCGTACTTGGCGAGGAGCTTGAGGTCGGAGCGGCGGGGGGGGGGCGAGGAGGTCGACGTACTTGGTGAGGGTGGAGTGGACGGTGGAGGGGGTGGGGAAGATTGATTTGTACTCGCCCGAGCCGGAGAGGGAAAAGGTGGCGGAGCCGTCGAAGCCGAGGTGAGCGATGAGGGAGTTGACGAGGGCCTGGCGGAGGAGCGAAGGGTTGGTTTCGTTAGAGTTGGTTGTTGAGCTTCATTTGAACAGAGATATGTGATATCACGTTCGCACCTTGGGGTTGTGGGGCAAGATGCCGGCGTTGTCGGCAGTGTTGTACTTCATTCCCTTGGGGAGGGTGACTTCAATGTGCTTGGTGCTGTTGGCGCCCTTGGAGGTGTCGGCGAGGATCTCCCTGTTCACAGTGATGGTGCTGGGCTTGGCGTCGAAGTAGAACTTCGTGCTGGGGTTGGGGGTGGGGGTGGGGGCGGATTTGCCCCAGACGACCTTGTTGGCGTTTTCGGGCTTCGCGTTGCTCTCCTCGGAAGGGCCCGCGAGGCCTGCGACGAGCGTAGCGAGGAGCGGCGAGCGAAGCGTGCCGAGGAGCGAAGTAACGAGTTAGCTTAGAATAGTATCAATGCTCGTCGCTTCGCTCCTCGCAGTAACTCGCGTAATTATCGTATTCCCAGCTCGTCGTTTCGCTCCTCGCTGCGGCTCACCTCCAATTCCATCCCAGAAAACTCCATCCTTCCAGTTCTCGAAGTCCTCCTCGAGGTTCTTGTCGTCGTCGCCCTCGCCGTACGGGACGAGCTTTTCGCCGGAGAGCTTCTTGTCCAAGAGCTTTCCCATGGCGTTGTAAAATTCGTACTGGGTGTTGCCGAGGCCAAAGACGGTGTGGGGGAACTCAAAGTCGTCAGTCTCGCTCTTCAACAACTTGATGAACTGGCTGGCGTTGTCCGTGGGCTCGCCCTCTCCGTACGTGGCCATCAGGAAGACGTTGCAGGCGGCCTTCTTGGCGTTCTTGATGAACTCCTCGTGGCTGTCCTCCTCCCAGTCCTGCCGAGTGAGCGGCGAGCGAAGCGAGCCGTGTTAGAATCATTGAACATTGTTGTTGAGGAAAACGTGCAAAAACGTTTTCTTTTTCTCACCTCGAGGTCAATCACCTCGCAGTTGAAACCGCGCTCCTTGCCCTCCCTCTCCACGACTCGGCAAAGGCCTTCGGCAGTGCCGGTCTGGCTGCCGAAGTAGATGTTAAGCTTGGGACGAGTATCCTCCACCTCCTCCACGACCTCCTTAGAAGCAGTAGAGGAATCCTTGGATCCTGAGAAGAACACCTTGTAGACTGCGACGGAGGTTACGATGAGAGTGCAGCCGGTGGCGGCGAGGGTGATGGGAGAAAGCTTGTCCATTTTAGATAATTTTACGATGATTGATGAGGGGGGTTGAGGCGTGTGCCTGTGATCTGG
>BLQM01000031.1:65881-76951 GCA_012489335.1 Triparma laevis f. inornata
TACGCCCCGATCTACACGCTGACTAAGCCCAGAAGTGAAATTAACACCTGGGTTGGCGCCATCGTTGGCGCCATTCCCCCTGTCATGGGCTGGACTGCGGCAGGCGGAAACCTGCTCGACCCCGAGTGCGCCTTCCTCGCGTCGTCCCTCTTCCTCTGGCAGTTCCCTCACTTCTTCGCGCTGTCTTGGATGCACCGGGTGGACTACTCCCGCGGAGGATTCCAGATGGTGCCCTGCAACGATCCCACAGGCGACCGGACGGCCAGTTTGATCACGCGCTATTCGGTGTACCTGTCGACTCTGCCCATACTTTCTACTTTTGCCGGAATCACAAGCTCTATGTTCGCCGTCGAGGGGTTTTTATTGAATGGATATTTGTTGTACAGGGCAAAGGTGAGAAAGGGGGAGATCGAGGAGCGAAGTCGGAGCGATGAGATAATTTAAGTTGGAGTTGGAGCGACGAGAAAGATAAGTTGGCGCTATCACTCGTTCTAACACACGCTCGCTACACTCGCAGAAATTCGACGACGACAGAAGCAACGGGAACGCGAGAAAGGTGAGAGATCACGCCCCACAAAAATAATCCGCTCCCCCAAACCCCTCTAACTCAGCTCGCTCGTTCGTTCGCTCGCTGCTCGGAAGGTCTTCTTAACAAGCCTTTGGTACTTGCCTTGCCTGCTGGGCTTGTTCATCTTCCACAGTAAGAACTGGAACGACGAGAGCCAAAAGGAGATCCAGGAGAAGGTCGTCGCGTTGCGAGAGAAGGGGAAGGCATTGTGCGTCCACGAAGTGCTCGACAGTAAGGACCTGTGCCCCGTTCCGCACACTTCTTCAGCACCAAAAGTCTCAGCCCCCGCTTCAAATTAAAAATAGAATGAATAGAAATAGAGAATAGAATTTGTAGTTGAAAGGCGAATTTCGATTTACTAGGTTTGTTGGGAGCGGAGGTGGGCGACGACTTCGGAGGTAACATCGTCTTCGTTGATCTCGTTGAATCTATCGATGCCGGAGGGGACTAGCTTGGAGCATGCGAAGAAGATATCGTTGCCAAGCGATTGAAGCAAGTCCAGGATCGTCATCGATTTTAGTTCTGAGCAATCCCAGAAGGCTTCGTTACCTAATTCTTGAAGGTTTGTGTGGAGGAGATCGACATTATCTAGACTGGAGCATTGAAAAAAGGCGCCTTCATCAATTGTCGTTAACGTCGTCGGGAAAAATACGTTAGTCAAACTACGGCAGGCGAGGAAGGCATCTCTACCGATGCTCACAACGCCCTCGGGGATATCAACAACGACGAGATTGACGGCGTTAAAGCAGGCACAATCTCCAACCTTCGTAATATTTAGAAGGAAGATCACCTGTTTCATCGGTTCACGCCTTGCCTTTAATGAATCCCAGAACTCATCATCCTCGTCGTCAATTCCAACCCCTACATCATTCCCATCGTGAAACACTAAAACGCCGCTCTCAACGTCCCGATCAATAATATCCTCAGCAACATGCCTCCACTGCTTACAAACCGGTCGAAACGTACGCAACACATCCTGCACCGGGATATACTGACTCATGTACCTCCGGAAATCGTTCGTCGCCATGAAATCGTCAACCGGAGGGGGGGGGGAGTCGTGCTCACGATCTTCGTTTTTAACTCCGCGTTCTCCAAACTCAGAGCGGCGACCATTACTTTCAAGGCCGCTAGTTCTTCGTCGCGCTTGGCGATGATCTTTTCGAGCGGCGCGGTGAGCTTGGAGGCGAGCTCGGCGGCGATTCTCTGCTGGTCGCGGAGGTAGGCGACGACCAAGGTCGTAACGTTGACTGGGCCTTCGTCGTCTCCCGTGGGACTAATGTCAATGCTGGCCGGGACTAGCTTGGTGTAGTCGACGAAGACGTATTTTTTAAGCGTTTGAAGCGAGTCCGGGATCGTCATCTGCGACCCGCAGGGAGTGCGCGCAGGAGCTCATTAACAGATCCGAGCCTTGCCCCATCTGCAGGAAGACGATCGAGGGATTTGACGTTGGCGTTTATAGCAATAGTGTTGGCGAGCGTGGGCTATGGCCGACATCGTATAACAATCTTAGGGAGCTTGCGAGAAACGTCGGCTTCAACGAGTACTTCCGGAAGCAGTTCAACGGGAACGAGGAGGTGTACTTGAGGTGGAAGGAAGTTTTTGACGTTTTGGAGATTAGGGGAGAAGGGAATTCATCGTACCGTGAGGGAGGGATTGGAGCAGCAGGCGCAGACGATCACGAGATCGGAGGATCTGGTGAAGCTGAAAGCATTGGCGAAGCTGTGTAGTCCGGATTTCTTTAATGATCCGTCGCTTTTGGTGGTGGCGTGGAGGAGGGTTTTGGAGGTTTTGGAATTGACAATGCCGGAGGAAAAGAAAGTACGAGGAAAGAAGCAGCAGAAAAAGAAGAAGAATGGTCCGAAGAAGCTGGAGATTTTGGACGCTTGTCGTGAATTGGGGAGGGCGTGTGGTAAGGTTGAGGATTTTGATGATGTGAGGCTTTATAATAAGCGAGCGAAGGATGGATACGAGGAGCAGCTAGGGCGCGATAGCGAGAAGGCGCTCGATGTGACGAGGAGTTTGATCATGGCCAACATGTATAATGGCCAACAAATAAAGAGTGTCGGCAAGAAAATTGAGAAGTTGAGAGATTTGTTGAAGAGGATGGAGAGGGCGTTGGGAGAGGAGAATGTTGTAACTTTGGAGACGCTCAATACACTTGGTACCAAGCTGGAGCAAAATGGAGAGTATGAGGAGGCGAGGAAAGTTTACGAGAGGTGTTTGGCGGGGATGACGGAGGTGTTGGGGGAAGATCACAGGGTGACGTTGATGACGTTGAATAATTTGGGAGGCGCTTATTATCATTTGAAGAATTACGAGAAGGCGTTGGAGTATTTTGAAAGAGCTTTGAAGGCGAAGGAGAGGATGTTTGGGGAAAATTATCCATCGACGCTCGGCACCGTGGCAAATTTAGCGAATATTTATAGTTTTGGGTTGAAGGACTATGGGAAAGCTGAGGAACTTTATGAGAGAGCGCTCGAGGGAATTTAGGCGCAGTTTGGGAGAGACAACAAAATGACGAAGATGTGTTCGAAGAACTTCTCGATCTGTTTAAACAAAAGCGGAAACGTCTTCAGGCTCGAAAAACTGAAGGCCGTCTATCCACTCCTAGGCGTTGAAGTAATAGACTAATAATTCAAAAAATGCGTTCACCTTATCTTTTTTGTAGTGCAACATTGTCAAACATTTTTCGTTTTATTCTTCTTAGATAGGCCCCCCCTCCTCCTCTTTCAACCTCGCCTCCTCCTGGGTCTCCTCCGGTATAATCTGTTCGCTCCCCCACCCGGGGCACGTTTCGCTGAGCTCCGCCTCGTTCTTGTTCACCCAAAGCAGCAACTTGATGACCTGGAGCGGGTTTAAAATCTTGGTGCATTTCTCCATCCTGCGACGAGCGTAGCAAGTCGCATGAAGATTGGTGTTTACAAGTTAGAATTACGTAGCGATGAAAGCGGCTTGAGCGTTTAGACTAAAGCTACTAGCGTAGACGAAATACGGCCGTAATTGTCGCATTCCCGGCGAGGAGCGAAGCGACGAGTTCAAGACAACGAGTTCTCTACTTTACGAGGAGCGAAGCAACAAGTTCATAGAAAGCCTGTTCTCTACGTTACTCAGCTTCGCTCCGAGTTTATAGACAACGCGATATTTACGTTACTCGTCGTGTCGCTCCTCATGGAGACTCATTACGGCCGAAGTTGTCGCATTCCCAGCTCGTCGCTTCGCTCCTCGCTGCTTCTCACCTATCCTTGAACAGAGAATGCTTCCTGCCCACAACACTCTTGAGATCGCTCAGAAGCTCTAGGGTCCTCTTCAAATTCTTGGTGATCATCTTGATCTCCTCCCTGTGCTCCACGATCTTCTTCTTCTGGTTTTCAGTGATCTGGAGCTCTCTCGCGAGGATTCCGGCGAGGCTGGGAGTTGAGTAGCGATTGTGTGTGTGAGCGAGTGTTAGAACGAGTAATCACGACATCTTATCTCGTATCTCCCCCCTTCTCACCTGCCACGCCCAGTGTTTTCGAAAAAGTTGTCGTCCTGTTCCAGCGTCCATAACCCCATCTTGGTTGTGGTGGTCGGCATGATGAGGCGTTCGAGCTGTCTCAGGTGGAAGCCGAGCTCGCCCTCCCTGCTGTTCCCGTAGTCGGAGTACATGTTCGTGTAGTTGTTGATGAACTTGCTCAAACCGGCCTTGCTCATCAATTCGTCTGAGGGGTTGGGACCGTCGGTCAACCTGCAACAAGCGAAGCGAGTCGCACGAAGATTGACGTTGACGAGTTAGAATTACGTCGCGAAAAAAAGACGTCCACGTTGATACTGAAGCTACAATCACAAACGAATTACGACAGTAATTGTCGTATCTCCAGCTCGTCGCTTCGCTCCTCGCGGCTTCATACCTCTCCCCCCCCTTCATCTTGTTCACAATCCTCTCCATGTCGACGATACTCTGCTGCTTGGTCTCGGCGACCCTGGTCTGCTTGTTATTTATGGAGTCCAGGTGCCGCTTCAGCTGCTCGTTCTCCGCCTTGAGCTCCTGGAGCTGCGATGAGCGTAGCGAGTCGCGTGAAGTTTGAAGTTAACGAGTTAGAATTGCGTAGCAAAGAAAGATGCTTGCGCGTTTAGACTAAAGCTACCAGCGCAGACGAATTACGATCGTAATAATCGTATTCCCAGCTCGTCGCTTTGCTCCTCACGACTTCGTACCTTGGTCTCGTACTCGCCGTTCTGGGGGCGCTTGGCGCGACGGACGGCGGGGGGCAGGGCGCCCTTGGCTACGGAGGACGACGAGGAGGTGGTGGTTTTAACCGCCGCATTGTCCACCTGCTGCGACGGGACCGGGCTCACGCCCCTGGAACCACCCCCTCCGCCGCCGCCGCTCCCGGGCAGCGCCTCCGTGATCTTCATGAGGGTCTGCTGCTGCTGCATGAGCATCTGCTGGATCATCTGCATCTGCTGCTGCTGCGCCTGCTGCTGCTGGAACATCGCCCCCATGTTGGGATTGTCCATCATGGGGGAGGCGTGTTGCTGCTGCTGCATCTGCTGCTGCTGCTGCTGCTGGCCGACAGGAATGGGGTCGTACATGGGGTCGTCAGGAGGGGGGATGGAATCGCCATTTAGTAGTAAATACGACAGGAAATCGCTGCCCTCATTCGAAGTGGTGCGACCGCGGAGGATATCCATCTCGTCTTCGCCCCCATTGTCGCCAGGCAGCGAGGATGTGGAGGTCGAGGCTGAGGGTGAGAGCCCGCCGCTCGACAAATCCTCGGCCCCTCCTGCTTTCCTCTTCTTTCTCGGTGGCATCTGCGTTTGAAAACGAGGCACGAGGGACACAGAATTGTTTTCGAGTGCAGATTGGGGTTTTGAGGGCGGCAGAGGCGTTGAATTGGCAAAATAAGCTTTCCAGAGACAAATCAGAATTAGCTCAAATGCTCCATTGAGTTTCCCTCAATTTCTGACCCTTACGCAGGTGCGGGAACCATTTCAATATATAGGCGGTCTTTTTCACAGACATATTCGGCCTCGCGCTGAAATTAGGCCAATTTAACGTAGCGAGACAAGTATTTCGGCACAATCACTACGACAGAATTTGAGTTCACCAGGACTCGTTGGCCCCCCCAAAGCTCCCCCACTGCTCACCTGCAACCCCCTCCCCACAGCAGACATGAACTCTCTATCCCTCACTGACTGGCTTCACGGAGAAGACCGAAAAAAGAAGCTTAATGGGAGCGCCTTTCACGCCGATGGTCTCAACCTCGGTGCCAGTGACGAGGCCGATGTGATTTCGCCGACACCGTCCCTTTACAACTTCAGCGACTCGGAGTCGGACGGCACCGAGGACGGCCACTTTGTGGAGGACTTCGACTTCGAGCCCCCCCTTCCCAATCCCTCGGCTCCCCTCCAGAAGACGGAGGAAGAGTTCTCCTCTACTGAGTCCACCCTCACGTTGACTCTGGCGACTCTGATGCAGCACGAGGAGCAGGTGTCTGCCGTGGCCAAGAATCGAGTATTTGTGATCGAGGATGAGAGCAGCGCCAACGGATTAAATGTCGACGACAAGGACTCATTCAACTCGAGTGAATATGAGATGTGTTAAAGAATGACCCCCACAATGGACCACCAATTGAACGAGATGAGAAATTAATGAGAGATAAGACGAATGATTCTGTGACGAAATTCTTATTCTTCTGTTTTTGCTACTTTCTCCTCCTCCTCCTCCTCCACATATCCTCGCATTCCTTACACACCTCAAGCCCAAGCGCTCGCTACGCTCACTAACCCTCACTACTTCAAAAAGGCGCTGACCGTGTCGAAAGCCCTCCTCAAATAGCCGTAGCCAGGGTCGACGTTCCTCGCTAAACTTTGACCCAAATGCACAGTGTTGATTCCTCCGATGACTGACTCGAAGCAGGCCTGCATAGGCGTGAAGGGGTACTCCTCGTCTGGCAGGGTGAAGACGCTCCTGAGCTTGGCGGTCTGGGTTCTAGAGACGAAGTCCGACGTGATGGTGACTGAGTCGTCTGCGTTGTCGAACTCGAACACGCAGTCGAAGACGTTGGCGATGGAGCTCAGCTCGGCGGCGATGAGTTCGATCCTTCCAATCTGGAACTCCATGTTCTGCAAAATCTGCGGGATCTCGTTTCCGTTCTCGACGGTCAAATCGTTATTCACATAGTCCATGAGCGCGGCGACCTTCACCCCGGAGAACTTCCTCGAGTCGGCGCTGAACACGTTCTTGCTCTTCTTCGCCTTCTTCTCTCCTTTCTTTTCCTTCTTCTCCATCATGAAGACCTGCGGCGAAAGTGAACGAGCGAGCCGTGTTAGAATTGCGATGTTTTTTAAAAACTCAATATTCATAACTAAATTTCAGCTCGTCGCTTCGCTCCTCGCTGGGCTTCACCCTCACCTGAATGCCGGCTTTGCTCTTCAAGTCGAAACCCAAAGGAACCTTGGTCTCCTCCATCTCTCCTCCGGAGAAGTCCACGATGATCTTGGAGGAGTCCACCAACACGGGCGACCACATGAGCAGGCCCTCGAGGGTCTTGTACTTCTTCTCGCGCGTCTTACACTCCTTGGACACCGCAGCCATTTCCTTCTTGGCCTTTTGGCTCTCGACGTAGTGCTGAGCGACCACCTTGGCGTGCGAAGCCTGCAAAAAAAGCTGTGTTAGTGAAACCCATTCTCTTTCTCCCCCTCCCCTCGCTACGCTCGGCCGCCCTCACCTTCTCGGACGACGACTGAAGCTCGGCCTCCAAAACAGCCAGCTGCTCCTCCAACTCCGCAACCTCGTCCTTCACCTGGCCCAATTTAAGGCCCTTGCGATCGAGACTGCGACGAGCATTAACATGTTAGAACTAAGTAACATAGACAACGCGTTCTCTGCTTTACTCGTCGCTTCGCTCCTCGCTGTCGTCGTTCGCTCCTCGCAATTCCTCACCTTGCCCTCCTGGCCTTCCTCGCGGCCCTGCCTTTCACCGCCTTGATGCTGTCGAACGCCTCCTGGAGCAGTTTCTCCTTCTCAGCGAACTCGCTCAAATCCTGGCTCAAGTCCGTCTTCCTGTCAACAAGAGCCGTGAGCAAGGCCGCGGCGCAGGCGCCCTCCCAGACCTGCGACGAGTGGCAAGCGAAGCGAGCCGTGTTAGAGTTGTTTGTTCAGCAGGGTTGAACAGGGTTGAGCAGGGGCTCGTCTGAAGCTATCAGCGCAGTTTGCTGCGGCCGAAAATAACTTGTTCGAAGCGAGGAGCGAAGCGAGCGCTCTGAGAATGTCCATGTTTTTGTACTGTGTAGCTTGTCGCTTCGCTCCTCGCTGCATCTCACCTTCCACTCCTCAATGACGCAGTCCTTCACGGCACCGTACAAACCGCGGATCTGGTTCTGGAATTCCTTGTTCGAGTGCTTGCGGATGCCGACCTGGATGGACTTGAGCAGGTCGGGGTTGTTGGCCTTGATGGTCTCCACGACGGCGGATCCTCCGTCCTTGGTCTCCTCGACCTTCTTGGCGACCTCACCGGACGCGGCAGATAAAACCTCGTACAACGTGGAGACGACAATCTCGGAGACGTAGGCCTGCGGCATCTTCTTCTTGGCGGGCGAGGTCAGGCTCATGAGCGGGGGAGCGATGGTCTGGGCCTTGTTGCAGGCCTCGACGAGAACGGACTTGACCTCATGGACGGCTGCGGCGAAGTGAAACGTGTTAGAATTGTGTTGTGATAAATTGTGGTAATAACCGTCGTCGCTTCGCTCCTCGTCGCTCCTCACCCTGGTTGAAACTCTTGGCCTCATCGCGCTCGCAGAAGCCGATGACTTCCTTGGCGCAGACGTCCAACTTGACGGTGGAGAGGTCCACGGGGGCCAGATTCTCGGACGCGGCCATCATGGCGTCGAACGAGCTGTCGACGGGGTTGGACTGCTTCACGATGGTGACGTGGTGAGCGGTCGGCGAGGTCTTCGTGACCGATCCTAACGCTCCGTTCGAGGCGTCGCTCAAACGGCGGAGCTCCTGGACCCCGGCGGAGACAATGTCGAGGAGGGATCCCATGTCGGTTTCCAACTGCGACGAGTTAGTTTAACGTGCTTTTACTATAGCGAGGAGCGGCGAGCGAAGCGAGCCAAGGAGCGAAGCGACGAATTGAACGAGCTCCTCGTTGTATTTGTAACGCTTCGTAATATCGTCTCTCTGCTCCTCGCTAGTATAACGTGCTTACTATAGCGAGGAGCGAAGCGAGAAGCAGCTACTACCAGTACTATCAGCTCGTCGCTTCGCTCGTTGCTGGGCTTCGTCCTCGCAGTTTCTCACCTCTATCGTTCGGTCCTCCTCGGGAACGTCGGTGGCCTCGCTCTCGTCGTCGTGGTGGGTGTCGTCGGCGCTCTTCAACAAAGCGGAGATGTCGCCTTCCAATTCAACGGTGTTCTCGTCGGCGTCGGCGTCGTTCGTGCCGTGTCCCTGACTGATGGAGGTCATCAATGCGTTCAAGTCGCCCTCCAGCTCAACAGTGTTGTCAGCGTCCTCGTTCAGCGTGTTGCTCATACTAGAGCTCGCGTTCGAGGTGTCCATGGAGGACATGGAGGTGTCGGGGATGGTGTACTTTTCCTTGGCCTCCTTGGTGGGCATGGGAGTCAGCGAGGCGGAGGGCGAGTCATTGTGGAACTCCGCGGCCTGCGGCGAACCTGTGACGAGCGTAACGAGGAGCATTAACGAGGCGAGGAGCGAAGCGACGAGTTAGTTTAGAATGCTCTTAGTGCTCATCGCTTCGCTCCTCGCAGTAACTCGCGGAATTAACGCATTCCCAGCGAGGAGTGAAGCGACGAGTTCATGGATAACGCGTTCTCTAATTTACGAGGAGCGAAGCGACAAGTTCATAGAGAACGCATTCTCTACTTCACCCGTTGCTTCGCTCCAAGTTCATTGAAAACGCGTTCTCTACTTAAATCGTCGCTTCGCTTCTCATGGAGCCTCATAACGAACAGAATTAACGCATTCTCAGCTCGTTGCTTCGCTCGTCGCTTCGCTCGTCGCTTCGCTCGTCGCAGTTCCTCACCGAAAGCGACGCTCTTCCTGCTCTTCCTCTTCTTGCCGCCCTCGTTCTTGGCAACGGGGGCGAGGTCGGCGGCGGAAGTAGTAGAAGTGGGCATGCCGCCAATGGAGGCGCGGCCCTTCTTGCCCCTGTTTTTGTTGAGGATTCCGATGGGCACAGCAGCCCCAGATCCGCCCAAACTGGCGGCGCGCTTGTAGGACCTGGTGGTCCTGACGGCAGGCGAGTCGGGGAGGGGCGGGAGGGTGTCCTCCTCCTCCTCCTCCTCCTTGTCCTCGAAGCTGGAACTGGTCATCTTGGCGTGGGGCGTGGGCACACGAGTGGAGAGGGACGAATTGTTTGACGAGGCCATGGAGAGGTCGTTCATGAGCATCGAGTTGGAGGGGGACGAGGCTGCAGGGGAAGCCGGGGGCGGTTCGGGGGCGAAGGTGACCTTAGAGGTTTGGGTCTCCTGCGACGAGCGGCGAGCGAAGCGAGCCGTGTTAGAAGTGGAGATTGCGAAATTCGTCGCTTCGCCCCTCGCTGGGCTTCGTCCTCACAGCTTCTCACCTCCTCCTCGTCAAGACCGGCCAAAAGATTCTCCAAATCCGCTCCATCGGCAGTCAGCCTGCGATTGCTCTTCTTGTTCTTCTTGGCCTCCTGCCTAGGCAAATCGTCCCGGAAGTCCTCGCTGTTGACGCTCGCAATGCTGGTCAAGCTGTCGCGCCCGGTGTGGAAGGTAGCAACGGTGCTGGGAGTGCCGGCGGTCTTCTGAAGGGTGGCCATGAGCTACGAGGAGCATTAGCGAAGCTACGAGTTAGTATAGATTGCTCTTAATACTCGTCGCTTCGCTCCTCATAGAGCCTCATTTCGAGCGCAGTTGTCGTATTCCCAGCTCGTCGCTCTCGCTCCTCGCAGTGCCTCACCTCACGCAAGTCGGAGCTCTCGGCAGTCTCCCTGCGTCCGCCCATGGAACTCTTCCTCCTTCCCTTGATCCCAATAGCCTTCATCGGGGAAGGGGAGCCGGCGAGGGGAGGGAGGCAAGGGGAGTCGGCGAGGGGGGCGAGTTCAGTCGGTTCGGTGATGGGCTGGGTTACGGGCTCCGCAACGTGCTCAATCTCGGAAGGACCGAAAGAAGCGTTCGAAAGGGCACCGACAGAGCTGTTGCGCCTCTTCTTGGAGCTCTTGGAGCTGGAGGAGCTGGGCATGGCGCCGATGGACTGGCGCTTGCGGGCAGAGCGACGAGTGCTCCTGGAAGAGCCGGGGCTCGAGGCCCTGCTAGAGGCAACCGATCCTGGAGTGCCTAGCAAGTCAAACATGCCGCCTTTGTTGATGATCGTCGGATCTTCCATGGACTCATTGATCGACTCATTGACCGAGGAGTTGGCGGGGGAGTTCTGCGGAAGGTGGTGGACGTTGAGATGGGGTTAGAATGTTTGGGAAATTTGAACCATGTTGGTGAGCGACCGCGTTGGAGCAGCAAAATATGATTGATGAAAGGGG
>BLQM01000031.1:77086-105104 GCA_012489335.1 Triparma laevis f. inornata
TGATTGATGAAAGGGGTGGGGGGGGTTGAAAAGAGGATGGGGGGGGAGGTGAGGTATGAAAGGGTAGAGGCGGGGGGGGTTACGGACCTCCATAGTGGAAGAGAAATAGATTTGCGAAAAAATGCAGGTTTGCTGAGAAGTGATTTCAGAGTGATTTTCGATTTGGACTCTGACGCTATGCTATCGCGACGTATCATCTCCCTCTCGTTGCTTCTATTAGCAGTGGTGGACCTGTCGTGCGGCTGGGCATGCCTAACGAACGTATATCATCGACAGAAAGGTTCGCCGCGAGTATCGACCGCGGCAACGACGACAGCAATAGATCGAAGCAGAAAATGGACTCATCTGAAAGGATCGTTGATGGAGGATTTGGAGATGGTTGGGGTTGGAGAGCTGACGGGCAACTCTCTTCGTGACGAGGTGCGTTATTGCTCCATTAAAGGGTTAGGGTTAGGGTTCTTTTACGTCTACCTCTTTAAAACTTGACTGTTTTATTTGTGTATCTATATCAGTATCAAATCCAATATCGTTTGAAGTAGACACGGAGGAATGATCGATAGATTCGTCATTTTTTCCCCTGTTAACAGATGGTATAATATGACTTGCAAAACCACATTATTTCCATGAGTAATGATAATATGCATATTAAAAGAATGATTATAAGATTGAGCCAGTAATTCAGCACCAGCTTTTCATAGTACAGTTATAATATATATAAGCTCATTTCATTAGACTTCACCCCCGCGCCCCGAACTCACACCCCGATACCCCCTCCCCCCAGGTCGAGTCAATCTTGGAGTCAGCCGAGCCGCCCGACAACCGCCTGACGCCAACGATGCTGGAGCAGCTAAAAATAAACTCGCCCTCGGTGTACCAGGCCCTGGACGACCTTCAGACCGCCTCGCTGGAGAGAGGAATGTCGACCCTAAAAACTCTGCTCGATTCGGGAGAGGTTCGAGCGCTGGACAAGAGCATCACGGACTCCGCCAAGGGTGGGTTTTTGGACGAGGGGTTCTTCCGGGTCATCAATATAAACATCGAGCAGGCGCGAAAGGAGGGAGAGGAAGAGGGAGACGAGGCTGCGGCTAGTGCTGGTACCACTGTGACTACTCGCTTCCAAATTCTCTCGCACATTCTGACGAGGTGCCAGGAGGAGCTCGAGAAGCTCATCTCGAACGATACGCCCGCCACCGCACTCGTGGTGAAGCTGCTTCGTACGGAGGACAAAGGCATACGCCGAAATTTGCTCAAGAACTCGCTCGTCCCTGCAAAAATCAAGGGCATCATGGTGGACGGAGTCGAGATTAAGGGGCCCGAGGGGAAGGCGGGAGGGGGGTCAGGAGGGAAGGCGCTCGTATCGGTGGAAGACTTCGTGGATTCCGTTAGTGATACCGTTGAAAACGTCAGGAGGATGAAGGAGGAAGAGGCGGTTGACTTGACTGCCAGCGTCAACATCATCGAGAGCTTGCGGCAGATTAGTATAGAGGCGAGGGGAGTGTGCATTGAGGCGTTTGGAGAGGGGAGCGAAGAATTGAAGTTGTTGGAGATTTCATTGCAGAGTACGTTCCGACCAGGTTAAAAATGGGGAAGAGAATGAATTTTGATGAACAAAAGTTTGAAAGGGGATTTTGATTTTCCACACACTCCACTCTTACATTAAAATACAGCCTCCTTTGATTGAAATGTTCGGGTTGAGGTGGGCGACTACCTTGTTGGTGTCGCGCGTGTCAATGTTGGAGGGGACTAGGTTGGAGCAATACCAGAAGACATGGCGACCAAGCGTTTGAAGTGAGTCCGTGAGCGTCATCGATTTTAGTTTCCAGCAACAGTGGAAGGCACTGTCGCCTAATTTTTGAAGGTTTGTGTGGAGAAAATCGACATTGTCTACACTGGAGCAAAGAGCGAAGGCGAAGGCGCCAATGGATTTTAACGTCGTCGGGAAAGATACGGTAGTCAAGTTCTTGCACCAACTGAAGGCACGTTCACCGATGCTCACAACGCCCTAAGGGATATCAATAAGTATGAGATTGACGGCGAATTTGCAGGCGTTCTTTCCCATCTGAATAACATTTAGAAGGAAGATAACCCGCGTAACGAGCTTACGTCTCTCCTCTCGATCATCATCGTCTTCAAAGCTTATATCATTCCCATCGTGAGCAATAATCGCCCGTCTCTCAAAGCCCCTGTCGACCTTCACCTCGACTACCTCCCTCCACGCCTTCGTCGTCGACCTCAGCGCCATCAACGTATTAGTCGGGACAAATTGAACGAGCAGTCTACGAAAGTCGTTGGTGTTCAAGAAGACGGAAGTGGGGGGAGTGGGAGGGGTGACGGAGAGGGGTTGTTTGGAGCGGAGGTGGGCGACGACTTTGGATGTTGGGTCGTTCGTTGTGCTGCTAACGTCAATGCTGGAAGGGACTAGCTTGGAGCAGTTGAGGAAGACATATTTACCAAGCGTTTGAAGCGAGTCCGGGATCGTCATCGATTTGAGATCGTAGCAACGGTTGAAGGCATAATCATCTAATTCTTGAAGGTTTGTGTGAAGGAGATCGACATTCTCTAGACTTTCGCAACAAGCGAAGGAGGCTTGATCAATTGATATTAATGTCGTCGGGAAAGATGCTGTAGTCAAACTACGACAGCCAAGGAAGGCCTTATCACCGATACTCAGAACACCCTCGGGGAGATCAACAACGACGAGATTGGCGGCGAAGGCGCATTTAAAATTCCTGACCTTCGTAATATTCAGAAGGAAGATCGCCCGCGTTGCGAGCTTACGCCTCACCTCTCGATCCAAAGCTTCATTCGTACTTATATCCTTCCCACCGTGAACCATCAACTCTCCGCTCTTCATGCCCTCGTTGATCACCGCATCCGCCAAGTTCTTCCACGCTTTCGTCGCAAACCTCAGCGCCATCAGCGCATCAACCGGAACGAACTCAACGAAGAATCTCCTGAACTCAGGCGTGTACATGAACTGATCGGTCGCCGCAGGGGCAGTGGAAACTGTCGTCGTAGTTGTCGAATTATCCGTCGCCGTGAGCTCGATAATCCCCTCCTCTTCCTCCTTCCCCTCATCTCCGTCCCTCTTCCCACTCATTTCCAGAGTCTCATGGTCCATCTTAGACTTGGAGGCTACAGATTTGGACAGCGTGGTGCGAAGGTTTCGAGAAATCGATCGATTTACTTTCTCAGAATAACCTCCCTCAATTTCAGTTTCGTCAATTTTCCTGCCCACACGCAATCCCACAGACTGTTACACTATATACGCCCACCCTCTATCATAAGAGAGAGCGCATCGGATCGTGACTTCCCCACGTCTTCCACATCCGTGCCTAACAAACTGCAAATCCTTCTCCTTTCTCGACGGCTTCCGGAGCGAAACTCAACTCCCTTACAATGCACCACGCAATATTCGCGCTTCTCATAGCCCTCGTCGCGCGCACGCACGCACTCGAGGTCTGCCGAAATCTCGCCCTCGATCAGGTACGCAAGAGCATCACTATCTGCTATCCTTTTCCGCACCGCCTCGATCCCTCTCTCGCGAAGCGACGACTCAAAAATACAACTCGACACTGCGTTCCTCGCATTTAGAACATTCTATACTAACCCACCCCCTCTCTCCTCGAACACAGGCCCGCACAACCTCCTCCTCGGAAGTAATCTTCAGCTTTGAGGTCGGCGGCGGCGGCAGCGCAGCGCACAACACCGACTCCGATGTGTCCGCCCTCCTCGACCCCTCTGACAACAGCCGCCTGCGAGACAGCGCGTACTTCTCGCTCACCCTGACCCCCTCGTCGACCCAATTGACGTCGATCGAGTACGTCCAGCCCGTCGACGACACTGACGACTCTGCCGGCATAATGCTTACCGCCGCTGACGCTTCAATTACAAAAACCGGTGACGTTCTGAAGGTACGAGTAGAATTGGTCTTCGCAGAATTTGTGCTCGACCTTCGCAAAATCCAACTGTAACGTCGTCGCTTCGCTCCTCCTTACAGGTGCTCATCCCACAGCAATCCTACGTCAACCCCACAGTGGCCCCGTGGACGGACATGCGCTCGCTCAAGCTCACGTTCAGCAACCCCAACTCCTCAGAGGAAACGAAGGTTTCCCTGGTCAAGCTGTGCGACGACTTCGCTTCCCCTTCGTTCTGCTCCATCACGACCACGGACGAGTATAAGACGTCCTGCTCCGACTGCAACTGTCAGACCTGCCACAACTGTGGCTGCACTACCTCGTCCCCTTGGGGATCCTGCTCTCACAGTTCTTGCGGAGATTGCTGGTGCTCCCCCGTCTGCAAATGCTGCCAGGACTGCGACGGCTACACCTGTAATTGCCAGGACTGCTGCGACGCGGCTACGACCACCGGCTGCTCGCTCGGTTCGACTTACAAAGTGAGCAGCCTCCACCCCGCCAACGGAATCGCTTCCGCAACGACGGACGTCGTTATTACGGGCGAGGGCTTCTACAGGTGAGCGGCAGCATTAAGAACATTCTAAACTTACTATACTAATTCGTCGCTTCGCTTCTCGCTATCGTCGTTCGCTCCTCGCTGTCGTCGTTCGCTCCTCACTCAAACTTCTACAGGAACGCCGAGTCCATGACCTGCAACTTCGGCGGCGTGTCTGTCCCCGCAACCTTCGTCTCCTCCACCTCCGTGAACTGCGGCGCCCCTCCGATCTCCCTGTCTGCGAGTGAAGACTCCAAGTCCGTTCGGTTCTCACTGTCTTTAGACGGAGGAGTGGAATCCACCGACCCCACCACCCACTCTTTCACCTACGTCAAGTGCCCCTCCGGCTGCAGCGACACCTGCGCAGCGGAGGAGTGCAGGTGCGACACAGGAAAATTCGGCTCCTCGTGCCAGTTCACCTGCACGTGTCAGCACGGCGCTTGCGGTTCGCTGTCCGGTTTCTGCAGCTGCGACAGCGGATGGACCGGCCAGAATTGCGACGTGGAATGCCCCGGAGGCCACTCGAACCCCTGCAATTCGGACCGCGGCGCTTGCTATTTTGACGTGGACGGGGGGGTTTCGACCTGCGAGTGTTACGACGGTTTCTGGGACGTAGACTGGTGAGACGGTGATGTTAGCCGAGGAGCGAAGCGACGAGCTGACAAAGCAACGCATTTTTAATCTTCTGGCTCTCTTCGCTCGTTCGCTCTCCTCTCCCCGCAGTTCGAAGGACTGCCCCAAAGACTCAAGCGGGGCGGTCTGCGGCGGCCACGGCAGTTGTGAAGAGGACACCGGAAGGTGTCTCTGCGCGCCGGGCTACTACGGAAACGACTGCGAAATGTCCTGCCCAGGCCGCGAAAACGGAGGGGCGGGCGGCGGAGCCGGTTGCAACGGAAATGGGGTGTGCTGCACGCAGCAAGGTGAGACGATAATGATATTGATAATTATAGTGATATTGTGCCTGCTCCCCCACAATTCTAACACCCGCCGCAGGATCGAGCTTAACGTACACGCCGTGCAACGACGTTCCCTTAGGCCAGTGCGCTTGCAACGCTGGCTACTCCGGAAGTTCCTGTTCCTCAAAATACTGCTACGACGGTTGTTTCGGAAACGGCGTATGCATCGACGGAAGCTGCGATTGCATGGAAGGCTGGAGCGGCGAGTTCTGCTCGGTTTTGAGCGGAAGCGACCCTTCGAAGAGTTATTTCGCGTTCGATACGGAGGAAATATTCACCAACGAAGAAGTTGGAACGGTGAAAGTTAACGTCACACGTTACGGGTCGTTAGAGCATGATGTGAGCGTTTACTACAGCACTTTAGATTTAACCGCGAACGCGGGGGAGGACTACGTCGCCGTTCAAAATAGGTTAATGTGGCCCGCGGAAAACGCTGAAGTTAAAACCGTCAAGATCATGATTTTGAAAAATTCTGGAGTCGCAGAAGGAGAAGGTACGAAGCTGCGAGGACGAAGCCCCGCGAGGAGCGAAGCGACGAGCTGATAGTACTGGTAGTAGCTGCTCCTCGCTTCGCTCCTCGCTTAGTAAGCACTTTATTCTAGCGAGGAGCGGAGAGACGAGATTATGAAGCGTTACAAATACAACGAGCAGCGAGTCCGAACGAGCTCGTCTGAACGAGCTTGTCCGAATTCAATTCGTCGCTTCGCTCGCCGCTCTTGGCTATAGTAAGCACATTATGCTAACCCACCCCCTGCCTCCTCGGACTTCGTCCTCGGCTCCTCGCTACGCTCTTCGCAGAATCCTTCCAACTCCAACTCTCCCAACCCACGGAATACTACAGCGCGTTAGGCAAGGTCTTCAAACTCACGATTAAAATCGCCGCGAAAGACGAAGACCAAGGAGAGAAAGACACCAAAGTAGCAAGGATAACCGTTAGAGTTCTAAAAGATTTTAGTTCGAGTAATCACGAGGTTATTAAAGCTAGTTTCGTAGGCGCGACTTTGGATGCTACGAGTATACCTCACGGTAATCTTTATTTAGCCAGTAATTCAATTGAATACGCTAGCGAAGGCGTGATAAATTTAACCTTCGACATTCTAAATATCGGTAGCGCCGACGTGAATAAATTATCGAAGGAATTCGTTGACGCTATAGGAGATCCTGATAGCGCCATGTATAACGAGGATATGAGGGTTAACTGTCCTATTGATATTGGGTTTCAACCGGAGGTGAGAAACTGCGAGGAGCGAAGCGACGAGCTGGCAACGTATTGATTCCGTTTGTCATTCCGTTGCCTGTCTAGATATCGACGCAAATACCACCGATACGCAATTCCAACTCGGAAATGCCAATGCCTATGTGACTCGCTTCGCTCGTCGCAGGTTCAAATGGTTATTAGGAACCCATCACCACCAGAAGGAAATGTAAAACCAGTCGCAGTAATCCTACCAATTTTGTTCACGTTGAGTTTCCTCTGCACGCTAGGATACTACTACCGTCGGCCTTTAAGAAACTACACATTACGTAAATTAGCACAATGGAAATTCTCTGAAATGAGAGACGACGATCTTTCAGGAGACGGAGGACAGAATCCTATGCATGGGGGAATTCTTCAAGGGGTTATCGGACAGTTTAGGAGTGTTAAGGATCGGTATTTCGGGTTGAATCAAGGGGGGTATGGTGAGGGACTACGAGAACGAAGCCCAGCGAGGAGCGAAGCGACGAGGATGTGCGTCGCTCGAGCGACGAGGATGTACCTCACTCTAAGAACATCAAACTAGCGAGGAGCGGAGTGACAAGATTACGAAGCGTTACAAATACAACGATGAGCGAGTCCGAACGAGCTCGTTCGAATGACTCGTTCAATTCGTCGCTTCGCTCCTCGGATATGTGTCGCTCTCGCTCCTCGCTATAGTAAGCACTTTATTCTAACTCGTAGCTTCGCTCCTCTGACTTCATCCTCGGCTCCTCGCTACGCTCGTCGCAGATGGGTTTAGGGAGAGTGAGGATGATTTACAAATGTCTGAAGGAGTTAGGCACAGTTCTTCGATTGACGATGGCTCCGATGACTCAAATATCGTTTACGATAAGGACGGTAACGAGATCGCGACCATGGGGAAGGCGAGGGGAGTGGGGGAGGAGGTGGGAGGTGGTGAGAAGCTCTTGACCACGAAGAAGGTTTTACAGATCGAGCTTTAAACGAACGAATTTGAAATAAGAAATCAATACGGCTGAACGGTATTTATTTAATTAATCTCTAAAAAACAACTTCCCGTTTCATATTGGCCACTTCGGTATCTCCCTATCCCTCCTCTCCGCCTCCCTCCTGACCGCCCTCAAAGCCAACGTCCCCTGCACGTAATTCAACCCCAAAGCTATAACCTGATTCAGGAATCTTTTATACCATAATTTTTTGGAAAGTTGTTTGTTGAGCCAGTTGAGGGTTTTTTGTTTTAGGGTTGAAGGGGTGGGATCGATGGAGGAGGATATTTCTTCTTCTTCTGAAGTTTTAAGAGAATATGAGCCTTCGACTTCGGACATTTTTCTCTCGATTATAACTGCAACGTCAGCTTCGTACTCCTCCAAAGCCTCCTCCGACCACTCTGGGTTCACTTTAGCCGCTGAGATAGCTGATTTAATTTCTTTGAAGTATTTCAATTTAATTGAGTTGCAGGTTGAGGAGGTTGTGGAGGGGGAGTAGGGGGAGCCGGTGCGGGAGGTTGCGGGGAGGGATTCTATTTCGGTTTGGGCGAGGGTGCCGTAGTAGTCGGTTAGTTTTTGGGTGTGCAGGTTGTAGAGGGTTTGCGAGGTTGGGGAGGAGAGGTGGGGAGTTATCAGACGACCGAAGTGGAGCAGGGGAGGGGAGGTGGGAGAGAGGGAAGCGTGGAGGGCGGATTTGAGAAAGGAGAGGGCGTCGTCGGAGTTTGAGGAGGAGGGGGAGGAAGGCGAGGCATCAGAGTATTGAACTTCAGAGTCCTGAGCATCTTCGTCCTGAGCATCGTTGTCACTAAGTTCAGTCTGCGGTTCTGAATCAGATTTAATCGGATCAACAGACGAAGCCTGAATAGACGACAGCGAGGAATGCAAGTTCGAAGAGAACGACGAACTGCCGACGCTGTTATAAACGAACGAGAGCAGGATTACGAGCAGTCGAATTCGGCCGAGGGGCATTTTTATTTCGCGTTTTTGCGTATATCTGATGAAGAAAACTGTCGTTTTGTTGTAGTTTTGAGGAGGATATGTTTATAGCGTTGCTGAGGAGCAAGGGAGATGTCTGAGTCTCCGAGTAAGTGCTTGAAATCGACGATCCAACTAGAGTGAGTTTCTGCTGAAAAACTTTGAACTTTGGGAGCCAAATTCTCGCCCCATCTACGCCGACCTGATAATAAAAATACTCCCGAGGCTCATCAGCATACTAATAACCCGTTCAACATACGTAACATCCAGGAAAATCCTTGAATACTTCCGCACACAACTTCCGAATCCATCGGCGGCTATCGCGTCCCCCCGATGTCCTCCTCCCAGTCCTCCCAAATGTTCTCCATCTACGTCCCCACCGCTGCGGCCCCGGTTATGATGTTCACCCCAACCTCCCTCGATCCTACCTCTTCCTCCTCCCTCCCCTCCGCTTCCGCCGCTTCTTCCTCCATTCCATCCGACGCCCACAGTCCTATTTTATCTCAAACTACCATGATGCTGACGGCTATGCCGACCATGATTCCGAAACCAGGCCTCGGATTGAGACTCAGAAACAGTCCGTATCCTTCTCACCCCGGCGTGTACGTTAAGATGCCCGATTGGAACGTCCCTTTGAAGGCTTGGTTGACATTTTCGGCCATGATTGACGCCATGAATCCCGAGAACGAGGACGATAAAATAAAAGTTGAGCGCTCAGTTAAGAAGGAAGGTAGTCAGTCAGTCGATGAAACCAATACCAATAAAAAAGCCAATACTGCCACCCACACCATCCCCCCCATTCCCTCTGAACTAACCAACATCTACGCCTACCAAAACTCCCATATCGCCGACTTCTTCAATCCCTTCAACCACCACCTCTCCCTCCTCCCCCCCCCCAATCCGTCGGCTCCCAATTCCGCCTCACCTCAATAACCTCAACCACTAAATCAAGGTTCCCTTTTAAGTTCCCTTTTAATACGGTTTATTTAACGGGTGTCAACGCGAAAAAGAAGTTAGGGGATTACATGAAATCAAAGGATTTTAATTACCCTATAATCTTAACCTTTGAAGGTACGAAGTCACGAGGAGCGAAGCGAAGAGCTGGGGATACGATAATTACGGTCGCAATTAGTCTGCGCTGGTAGCTTTAGACTAAACGCGCAAGCCGCTTTCTTTGCTGCGCAATTCTAACTCGTAAACACCAATCTTCATGCGACTCGCTACGCTCGTCGCAGTTTTCAGTCCAGACCTAATCACCAAATTAACCGGCTCAGACGGTAAACGTCAGCGTAATGTTGTGGATAAGTTCCAACGTGTTAAGAATGTTGATGCTTTTAATGTTTATGTTCATGATGTTTATAATGGGGAGGAGGGGGGAGGGGGGAAGGAGGGAGAGAATGAGGTTATTGATTTGAGTATTGGTGAGGGGGAGGGGATAGGTGAGTTGAGCTGACGATGTGAAGCGAGCGCGACAGAAGCGAGCGTTTTTGGGGTGGAAATAGCGAAATGTGTAGCTTACGCGTAACTCATGGAGACTCATTACGACCGTAATCGTCGCTTCTCTCCAAGCTGGGCTTCGGCTTCGTCAGCCCTGCTCACGCTCACAACATCAAAACAACAATATCCTTTAATACATGAATTCTAACCCCCTCACCCCCCAGACCTCACCCAACCCCCCCCTCATCCCCCAACTCCTCCTCCGTCGTCCCCGGCGTCGAACCCGACCCCAACAACCGAATCTGGGACAAAACCCTCGTCTCCTTCCCCGCCTCCCCCAACCCCCCCCTCCTCTTCCACCCTCCCCAAACCCTGCTCCAACATCTACGGCGTAAAAATCGGCAGCTACGTCCGCCGCCACCTCCCCCTGTCTCCTCCCACTGCTGCACCCCCTCCAACTACTTCCCCTCAAAAATCCCAACCCTCCCCCCCCCCAACTCCACCGTACCTACGTTTTAGATTTAGGCTGGGGAGTGGCCTATGTTCCGGATGTGGGGGATCGAATTAATTTGGACGTTAATAATATTAGGGGGGAGGCGGTTTGCAGGATTGAGAATGAGATTCAGAGAAAGGGAAAGAGGAGGAAGACTCAAATTTCAGTCAAAGAAGCAGGTGAGTCAAACTGCTCAGAGCGAAGCGACGAGCTGGGAGCGTTATTTCCGTTCGTCATTTCAGCGGAACGCAATAGCAGCAGTCTAGGTATCGACGCCACTAGTAAACCGCTACGTAAATTTCTAACTCGTCTTACCGTAAATCGTTCACGCGACTCTTACTCGCTCGTCGCAGACAGATGCAGAGTAAACCTGAAAGGTGCGAACGTCACGAAGAGCGAAGCGACGATGCGAGAACGTGATACCTCTGTTCGAAACTCAGCGTTTCGCCAGTAGCGACACGTCTCGAAGTCGACGCTGCTTGAGGAGACTACTCATTTCTAACACACAAACACCAATCCTCATGCGACGTCGCTACGCTCGTCGCAGGCTGCTACCTCAACGACACGGTCGTTAATTTCTACGGACGGTATATCTCCTCATCCAACCCCGACACAACATCGTCCGAGAACGTGTACGTGTTCCCGACGTACTTCTACACGAAAATTGAAGGTGTGAAGGGAAGCGAACAAGCTTTAGGTGAGAAACAGCGATGAGCGAAGCGATGAGCTGGGAATGAGACAATTACGGTCGTAATTAGTCTCCAGGACGAACGTTAAGAACATTCAACTAACTCGTCGCTTCGCTCCTCGTCTCGCTAATGCTCCTCGCTTCGCTCGTCGCAGCTGATTTATGGAGCGACATTGGCTTCTGGATTCCCACGAATCTGTGGACTTTGAAGTTCGTCATCTTCCCGGTTAACTACGGTCTACATTGGTCGACTGCGTGTATTGTTAATCCCGGAGCTGTTTTTGCTGAGGATGGGTCCTTAGGCCAGCCTGCGATTATTCATTTGGATAGTGGGAAGAAATTAAAGGCGCATAGTAGCGGGGATATATATAAGGTTATTAGACTCTTCCTCGCGAGTGCTCTTATTGCTATGAATAAAGAAGAGGAACAGGAGCTCGATGCGGAAGACGGTGATATTGAAAAAAATAAAGAAGTCGGAGAGAAGAGGAAGGGGTTCGTGAAATTGACCTCGAAAAATGCGAAGAAGCACTTCACGGCTGAGAAGCTCCCCGGAATCTCCCCCGCGAACGAGGGAAAGGGCATGCCACAACAGAGCAACGAAGACGACTGCGGAGTCTACCTTTTAAAGAGCATCAAGGCGCTCAAGGAACTAGCGGATGGAGGGTTCGAACTGGAGAAGAGGCACGTGGAGGAGAAGTTTCTTAAGGTTGGAAAATGGGCGCAGAAGGATATCGATGATTTTAGGGAGGAGGTGGGGAGGATATTTTACGATGTCGGAGTGGAGGGGAGGAGGGAGGAGAGCCTCAAACGACAAGAAAGTTAGTATTTTCTTATTTCGAACAATTTCTCTGATTACTTAATTTATTCATTATGTGTGTACCCTCCAAACCTAATCACCCCTTCTGAACGCATGCACCCCCCAAAAAATTCCTTACGCCTTTCCGTGAAGAGCCTCGAACTCCCAGTTTCCAATCCCAGCCTTGTACATGTACTTGAGAGTCGCGATGAAGTTCTGGTGAATCCAAGGGTAATAAGCGTACTTCACATTGTGCTTTTCGCAGATTCTTCGGACCGTTGGAGCGATTTTAGGGTAGTGGGAGGAGCACATGCGGGGGAAGAGGTGGTGTTCTACTTGGAAGTTTAGGCCACCGGTTACCCAGCCGGAGATTGTGCCGCCGTAGGTGGAGGAGGTTTCGACTTGGGCTTTGAACCAGTCGATTTTTTCGCCGGTGGAGCGGAAGTCGAGGGTGGGGTCGCGGTCGGCGCCTGCGACGAGCGCGAGCGTGTTAGTGGTGGAGATAGCGAAAACGAAAATAAATAGGCCTGCTCAACGAGGAGAGGAGCGAAGCGATGATATAGTTCTTATATTCCGTAGAATAAATTCGCTCGCTCGCAGTGCTAGTGGTGGAGATAGCGAAAACGAAAATAAATAGGCCCGCTCAACTCGTCGCTTCGCTCCTCGCTGTCGTCGTTCGCTCCTCGCTGTCGTCGTTCGCTCCTCGCAGTTTCTCACCTTCGAAGTTGTGGGAGAGGGAGAAGAGCCCGGAGAGGAAGACGGACTCCACGGAGGAGAAGATCCAGATGTGGTAGATGGCGGTGCCGACGGAGTGGTAGTAGAAGGGGGAGGCGACGTTCCAGAGGACGTAGGCGCCGTGGACGAGGAGGCTGTGGGGGGTATGTGTTAGAAATGCTAAATAATGAGTGAATACATGAGAAGGTAATGGTTAGCTCGTTTTTCTCTCTTACCTAATGCCAACCTTGGACTTGACGTAGCGGTTGTCCCAGTTCATGGTCTCCTTCGTGCCCGACTGCTGAAGGTCAATCAGCTGCGGGTTGAAGACGGACGAGAGCCAGTAAAAGGACAGGAGCGGCAAGAAGTAGAGGACCTGAAAGCTGTGGAACCAGCGGCGGCGAGGGTCGCCCTTGGCGTAGTCCGTGAAGAGCATCAGGGGCTCGGCGGAGAGGGCGTCCCCGTCCTTCTCTACGTGGTTGGTGTAGGCGTGGTGGGTCCAGTGCTGCTCAATCCAGCTGCGGCGAGCGAAGCGAGCCGAGGAGCGAAGCGACGAGATAGTTTAGAATATTTGGGGTTCAATGCGAGGAGCGAACGACGAGCTGAGACTACTCGTTTCTAATTTCGAACAGAGATATCACGTTCTCGCATCGTCGCTTCGCTCCTCAAGCAGCGTCGACGTTGAGACTGGAGCTACTGGCGAACGCTGAATTTCGAACAGAGATATCACGTCCTCGCATCGTCGCTTCACTCCTCGTGACCTCGCACCTGTACTTGGAGCCGCCGATGAGGTCGGCCCCCCAGCCCATGAGCTGCGGCGAGCGAAGCGACGAGTTAGTTTATAACGTTCTTAGTGCGATGAGCGCGTTAACCGTTAACCGTTAACCGTTAATTGTCGTCTTCCCAGCGAGGAGCGAAGCGACGAGTTCATAGACAACGCGATATTTACTACCAGCGAGGAGTTCACAGACAATGCGATCTCTACTACCAGCTCGTGCTTGCAATTGTCGTATTCCCAGCTCGTCGCTTCACTCCTCGTTGTCGTCGCAGTTTCTCACCTCGTTGACCCACGGCTTCTTGGAAGCTGCGCCGTGGTTGCTATCGTGCTGAACGTTGAGCCCTATGGACGCGCTAGCGCAGCCGAGAAGGACCGCAAGGCCAGGAGTGGACCCGGAGAATAGCCAGTAGAACTCAACGACGGCCATGAACCCGATGTAGACGAAAGCGCGGAAGAAGTAACCGTTGTCGCCGAAGTCCTTTCCTGGTTTGATAATTTTGAAGACTTCCCTCTTAATCTCCTGCGAGCGTGTGTTAGAATGAACGTAGCAGTAAAAAAAACGTGAATATAATGTTACAAACGTGAACCGCACCTTTTCAAACTCAGTTCCAAACTCATACTCCGGGTTGAAATCAGTGACATTCCCGACGGCGTGCATTTTGTTCAAGTAGTGGTCCTCCTTCTGCGAGTGGCGGTGGTGAATCATCTGCAAAATCGAAAAGGAGGGGGAGGGTTAATAATCGAACGTTGGAAGATCTAGGGGTCGCCGCTTTTGAGGAGACGAACCTTGTACTGAGCGGTTACGTCGTTTCCTCCGAAAAGGTTGATGATGTCTCCGCCGGGGTGCTTGAAGTCGGAGATGTCTTTTGAGGGTTGGGCGAGAGGAGGTGGGGGGTTAGAAATGGTCGATGCTGGCGGGTAAAAAATTGGGAGGCGCATTCACAAGACGGTGACGAACTCGCTTTGGTGCAAACGGTAGCAGTTGAACATCACTTGATGAGAACGAAGCGGTTGGAGGCGGCGATGCCATCAATCGTGCGCGTTGACCGATAAAACCGAAAGCGCAACTCGAATAGGGGCTGGCTGCGACGTGAGCAGCCAGATTCACTAGAAAGAGAGCGTAGAACGCGCGCTGCTGGCAAAGGTCCGACCACGCAGTGAGGAGGCTACCGCGAATATCAGAGGCGGGGGAAGCGTTGACACTTACTATATATGACGGAGTCTATCGAGATTTCGTCATCGTTCAGCTCCGAGATCGTTTTCTTGACCATTTGGTTGGTCGGTTCGTCCTCTGTGGGTTCATCGCATTGGTTTTTATTCGGCCGGCGTTTGTGGATGCAAGGAGCCATAAGGTGGTTGGGGTTTGTGTTGGAGTTGGTGGGGTTGCTTTGGTGGTGGGTGGGGGAGGTTTTGGGTAGTTTTAGTAAGCGGAGGATAAACTATGAGACCCAGGTTTTTTATCAACATTTTGAAGAAGAAAAAGTAAAATAGCAACAATAACAATGTGAATCAACAACGAAAATAATAAAATGAGATTTGCAATCTAAAATGATATAAGCTCGATGTGAAAATACAGAGTCTCGTTGGGCCCGATCCTGCCTCCTCCGGCCCCCCTCTCTCCGTACGCCATCTCTGGAGGGATGATGACCATCCTCTGCTCCTTCTTCTTCATGTCCATGATGCACTCGTCCCATCCCTTGATGACCGCGCCGACTCCGATCTGAGTTTCGAACACTTTCCCCTTGTCCCGGGAGGAGTCGAACTTGTCGGAGGATTCGAAGGCCTGACGGGGGGGGGGAGCGAAGTGACGAGTTGAGTAAGTAAGAAGATTCTATTCGTTCAGTTCACCTACGCCTACACGCCCGAGCGATGCTATTCGTTCAATTCACCTACACCTACTCATCCTCGCTTCGCTCGGCCTCTTTCGCTCGACTAGATCTCACCTTCAACCAGCCGCAGTAGTGGCACTTCACCACCGTCCCCTGGGCCGGCTTCCTCACTCCCATGCCCTCCTTCACGACCACGTACTTCACCCCGCTCTCGGTCGATATCAACACGTCGTCGGGGTAAGTGACGGACGAGTCTTGCGTTTCTTCCTTGTCCTCTGCCCCGACCATTGTGGACAGGCTCTGCGACGACGAGCGTAGCGAGGAGCAGCGAGCCAAGGAGCGAAGCTATGAGTTAGTATAGCTTGCTTCTAGTATTGTTACGAGCGGCGAGCGATTAATGTATTCCTAGCGAGGAGCGAAGCGACCAGTTGAACGAAATCAATTGCAAATGCGAGGAGCGCTTGGAGCGTAGCAAAGAGTTGAACGAAATCAAGTACAAATCCACGTCGCTTCGCTCCTCGCTAGTATAAATTGCTTCTAGTGTCGTTACTCGCGTAATCGTCGCGTCGCTCCTCGCTGGGCTTCGTCCTCGCTGCCATCGTTCGCTCCTCGCGTCGTTCGTACCTTTCCAGCCCTGCTCACTTCCCCGTTATCCTTGTCGATCTTGTCTCCCTTCTCGGGATCGTACCACTTCCAATGCTTGCGGATGACGCCCATCTTCTCCTTGTCGCCGAGAATAGGTCCAAGTTGTCCGATGCAAGCGCAGAGCTTGCACACAGTGGTCTTGATGATGCCTGCGACGACGAGCGTAGCAAGTCGCATGAAAATTGGAGTTGACGGGTTAGAATGGTGTGGTAACGTTAGGGGCGATAAGCTTTAGACTGGAGCTATAAGCAGATATTAGCAGCTCCTCGCTTTGCTCCTCGCTTTGCTCCTCGCTTCGCTCCTCGCTTCGCTCCTCGCTTCGCTCCTCGCTTCGCTCCTCGCAGGGCTTCACTCCTCGTTGGGCTTCGTCCTCACTGGGCTTCGTCCTCACCTCCTAGCTCCGTCTCCGAATCGATCACGCCTCCGGCCACAATCAGGCACAGGCCGTGGGGTTGGATGGCCGACGGCGACAGCTGCAGCTCCTCAGTGTCAAACTGGAGCATCAAAGCGTCGGCGGCAACATTCTCCGTCCATCGGGCAGGCTTTTTGGCGGCGTCGCCTTTCATGGCTTTCTCGACTTCCTGCAGCGTAGGGA
The DNA here is from genome assembly GCA_012489335.1 of Triparma laevis f. inornata. Classification (NCBI taxonomy): domain Eukaryota; class Bolidophyceae; order Parmales; family Triparmaceae; genus Triparma; species Triparma laevis. Next base: position 93,647 of record BLQM01000031.1, read on the forward strand.
GGGGGGGGGGGGCAGGGAAACCGAGGGGTGTTAGGGGAGGAAAGAGTACCTATTTTACGAAAACTTTCTTGTTGTATGCTCACCTCCTTCTCATCTGGGGTAGCCGGAGGGTAGTAAAAGATGTCGATAGGCTCGCCTACCCAGTAAGAGAACTCGCATCTCGCGCGAAGCATTTTGTTCTGAAGAATGTGAGTTCGGAGAGAGGATTTCGTAGCGGGACGCTGGGAACGTGCGGTGGGACGGCTTAGCAGGGGGTGTTCGTTTAACCCCATGAACAACTGCCGGGACGGTCTCACCTGCGTAAATACCCTATTAGGCCCTTTGTCAATACCTTGGCTGTAGTTCGAGCAGATCTGGGCTAGGCTGGTGCCCCTTGGATGACACCATACCACGTCCATGGTTTGCTGAGATATTTCCGCAATCTGAGCAGCCATATTATTGAATTTGTCAAAGATGCTGGAAGAGGAGGGGGGGGGAGCAGTTGTTATGTTCAGGGGACACACGACACACGTTCGTAAGGGGACACACGTTATGAGCGACGTAACATTCACAGGACTGCTCAGGCAATCTATTCTCGCAATTGCGAATGAAGCGTCTCCGTACTTATCGATCATTGCGACGACTGCACTTCTATCCCACCATGCTCATGGTGCTGCAACAGATACGACTGCTGCGTTCAGCGGAGTTCAGAGCAGCACGAGCTTCGCCACGGGGCTATTCAATTTCTTGATCGCTGTCGTTATGAATCATGTGGGAAATGCGGTGGGGGCGAAGGCGTGGGGCGAGGTCCTTCCAAGGGTCAGGTTTGCGGTTACAAGCACGGTCGTGGTGGGAGCTGTTTGCTGCGGGGTGTTGTTGTTGTTGGAAGATGCAATTTTGGTGAATTTACTTGAGCTTGACTCGGATGTGTTGGATTCTGGGGCTCGCGTTTACTACAAGTGGAGGGCACTGACGGTGCCAGCTCAGTTACTGCTGAAGGTAGCGACCGGAGTTTTAGCCGGAATGCAAATGTTGCGAGCGTTTTCTTTTTTGAATATAGGAGTCGCAATTTTGGAGACGAGTAGCATAGCGGCAGCGTTGGCGCTGAGGGGAGGGGGGGGGGATAATACGTTGAATACTGCGGGTTTCGTTTTTTTGATTGTGAACTACGCGGGGGCGGTGATAGGCTTGATATTGGTTAGGGTTAGTTTGTTGAAGGTTGGTGAGGACGAAGAAGTATTGCTCGACCCATTGGTTTTGGGTAATAAGACTGTGAAGAAGTTTAGCCCGATTGAATTCTTGAGGAACTCAAGAGACATGCTGATCCGATCATTGTTTTTACAATCGAGCGTTTGGAGTATGTCAATTTTGGCGTCGAGGTTAGGTGAGGAACTGCGAGGAGCGAAGCGACAAGCTGTGAATACGTTTTTAATTCTTTTCTTTCCTTATTCAGCTACGCTAGTAGCTCCAGTCTAGATATCGACACCACTATCACTGCCACGCAATTCTAACTCAAGAACGGCAATCTTCATGTCGCAGGATCGGATATCTTGGCAGCGCATCACGTGGCTTTGTTGCTTTGGATGACGACGAGCTACATAATCGACGGTTTCGCTGATTTAGGAACCATGATAGGAAGCAAGCTGTTGGGAGAGGGAGATAAAGAGGGCTTCGCGAAGTTGACGATGCTGCTGATAAAAATGTCGCTGTTTACGGGCGTGTTGTGCTCGGCAGGGATAGCAATCTTCAAGGTGGGGAACTGCGAGGAGCGAAGAGACGAGCTGGGAACGCTGTAATTCCGCGAGTTACCGCGAGGAGTGAAGCGACGAGCATTAAGAGCATTCTAAACTAACTCGTCGCGTTAATGCTCCTCGCTACGCTCATGGCAGGATCAGTTAATTGATATTTTGCTAGCGAATCCAACGATGGAGAGTAAGGAGGCGTTGAATGGGTTGTGGCCTTTGCTGAGCTTGGCGCAGATTTCGAATAGTTTGGTGTTTGTTTACGACGGATTGATGTCCGCTAATTCAGAATTTCGCTTCGTGAGGAACGTTTTAGTGACAGGAATTGTTTTTGGCTTTGGGCCGATTTTGTTGTTGGAGTATGAGTTCTATCCTGGCTATATCAGGTGAGGCGCTGCGAGGAGCGAAGCGACGAGCTGGGAGTGCGATATTTTACGATCGTAATTCGCCACGCATTTCTAACAAATAACGCCGAATTTCATGCGACTCGCTACGCTCGTCGCAGTCTCGTGGGTCTTTGGGCTGCAAAGGCGGCTTTGAATCTATGGAGGGCGGGGACGAGTATGTGGAGGATTCACTGGGTCATTTTGGCTAAAATGAATAATGATGAAGATGAAATTTGAATTGTTAAATGAGTTATCTATTATCATCGCTTCTGCCGTTTTGCTTCTATTTCTTCACCAGCAGCAGCAGTAGTAGTAGTAGTAGTAGCAACTGCCCCCACACCCCTCCTCCACTCATCCGCCCGCAGATGCTTGAACTTCCTCCCCAGCACTGCGCCCTGTCGTATCCACTCTACTCTGACCTGCGACGCGCGTAGCGAGTCGCACGAAGATTGGCGTTAACGAGTTAGAATAGCGTAGCGAAGAAAAGAGGCTTGTGCGTTTAGACCAAAACTACGAGCGCAGCCGCTTCACTCCTCGCAGTTTCTGACCTCGCCAAACCTGCCGTCGAACCAAAACGGGTTCGCGCGCTTCGTCACGTCCGGGTTTTTCTCGTCCCAGGCAGCAAAGTTGATGACCCTGTCAACGACGTTTTTCATCCCATTGTGCACGTTTATAGCGGTCGGAAGGTACACCTCTTCCGGGGCCCACACGCCCTCCCAGATCTTCCACATTTGTTTGGCTCTGCGACGGCGGAGGAGCGATGCGACGACGAGTTAGAATTACGTAGACGAATTACGACCGAAATTGTCGCATTCCCAGCTCTCACCTCTCGTCAACCCTGAGGATCCCCTCGCAGTCCTCCCTGCCCAAAACGCTCCACCCTGGGAGCGCCTTCCGCAAGAAGTCGCTCTTGTCCGACGGAAACCCGTTCGCCTGCAGTTTCGGAAACCAGCTCTGGCTGTCAAACTTGGTGCACCGGGGAGACTTGACGTCGTAGTGAGACATGTACGTCTTGAATGGCCGGCTAATTACTTCTTCTGTCCCGTTTGTTGGAGTCCCGTTTATTTCCAACAAATTCCTATACAAATCAACAAACCGAAGCAACGGGACGCAACTCTCCGTCACCACGATGCAGTGGGTCACGCACGGATCGGTCATGGCCGCCTTCAAAAGCTCGATGATTCCGGCCACTATCAAATAATCGTTCCACTTGGGAGCGCAAGACGTAGGAATGAGGTTTTGCTTAGTCCAGGGGCTCACGTCGGGAGAATCGGGCTTCGCCGCGTGGATGAAGAAGCGGGCGTGTAGGCTTGAGTCCTGCTCCTTGGCCCACGCCCTCCATACCTCCTCAGTGGGCAGCTTGTCCACGATCATCGCGCACACGGCCAGAGTGTGGTGGTCGAGCTGAGAAGCTTTTCCGGTCTTTTGCCCTTTCTGTTATGCGAGCATAGCGAGCTAAGTTAGCGATAGATTGTACGTTCGTTGTTTTTGGGATTCGTAAAAATTGCGCAATCGTAACTGTCACCAACCCACCTTCATTTTCGCTTGCGGCATCATCTCCTGCTCATTGATTAACCTCGAAATCTGGGCGACCATCTCCTCCTTCTCGCTGTCGGTGATGCTAGATGGTGCAGGTATCATGGTTACTGGCCCTCCTAGGACTACTGGAGGGACAACATCGACGGCGGCAGAGACTACCGAAGACGACGGGTTTGGGCCGCTCATAGTTCCTCCTCCCTTCCGCTTCTTCTTTCTGGGCGGAGCGGGGCTGGCCACACTGGCGAACGTCGACATTTTATCGGCGAAAGACATGACGACGTTTGAGGCGCCGAAAAACACTAAAAACCAAAATAATCCGATCCCAGGAGTTACCTTTTCTTATCACAGCACCACCAATAACGAACGTGAGCGATGAGTTTACTTCTCTTGTAGTAAATTATGACTACTTACAACGACTGCATCTTCTTCACGATCGCTGGAAGCAGCGGAAAGTTCTCTGCTGGACCGCAAAACATTCCAGACTTCATCGGCGGCACGTTTTCCGACGTGGAGGTGAGAAATGGAGAGGAGTGAGAGCGAAATGAGCCAAGGAGCGAAGCGACGAGGATATGGAGCTCGAGCGGCGTAAAATTCTAATAACTCGCAGGTCCTCGATCCGCTGCCTGGCGTGGGCGAGGGAAAACGACTTACGGGAGGTAATGGAGTTACGGAAAATATTATTCGTCACGCACACTCCGCGCTCCTCACAGTGTGTGAAGAAAACCCCACGAAACGCGTTTTCGTCGTAACTTCCTCCTACGGCGGCCGGGTCGCAAGTCACCTCCTCGCCGGAAAGGCGGAGAGGAAACCAAAAGACGACCTGAGCAGGTATTTTGTTCCAGACGATCTTCCTCCTTTCTCCGCTCCCAACTTCCGAGGCGTCATCTCGTTCGGCTACCCGCTCTGCCTCGATAAAAATCAAGGCAGAGAAACTATCCTGCAGGACCTCGAAAACTCCCGCATCTTCTTTGTCGCTGGTTCAAAGGATCCGATGATCAAGGGCTTGGCGGATGTCGCAGCCAAGATGCAAGCCACCAATTCGAATCACGTTTTATACCAAATGATACCGAGCGGCGGTCACAATCCGCTCAAGGCCACCGCTAGTAAAAAGCGAAAGGCGAACGATGACGGCGACGACGAGACCTCCTCTGAAGACGACTCGATAACCAATCTCCAAACGAAACTAACAACCTTCCTCAACGAATCCTAATTACCTATATCCTATTTATGCATCAAATTTTCTCTTTTTAACTAACTTATTTATTCTTCTGGCCCTGCCAGCGGCTCTATATTGAAGACCTTGATCACATTCTTTGGCGCCTCTCCCTTGACCTCCACCCTCCCGATTCTCTCCACAACGTCCATGCCCTCCTTCACTCTCCCGAAGATTGTCCCAGAACCGTCCGCCCATGCGCAGGGCTTCAGCGTTATGTACATCTGACTCCCGAACCCACCCCCCGGCATCTCAACCATCGCACACACCCCCGCCCCGACGTGTTTAAGCTCGTTCTTTTCCTGAAGCCTACCCCCGTTCGCGGCCACGCCTCCGCTGCCGGTGCCGGACGGATCGCCGAATTGGAGTACGTGGGGGGTCACGCGGTGGATGTTGGTGTCGGCGAAGTAGGAGGCATTCGACAATTGCGAGATGTTGTCGCAGGCGGTGGGCGAGTGGAGGTAGTACAGCTCGATCGTAAATTTACCCTGGAGTGCGAACGGAGTTAGACATTGGCGCGTTTGCGTGTATTTCGACGAACGATGATCATCAGCTACGAGTCGTTAGGAGGCGGAGGCTGGAAGGTAACGACGAAGTTGCTCGACGAGGTGATGGGGACCAAGGCAATGTTGGAAAAACGCTGGACGTCACGTCGTCTATGCCATCGCCTCAAGGGCTTGCAGAGCAATAGCGCGATAGCACAGAAGAGGATCTCCCGGCTCAGCCCGTCCGCAACGCGTCGTGGCCACCTGCTGACCCCTCTACACATCGACCCTACGGCCATCGAAACACGCGACCTGTAAACCATTTCCAACGACCGTAAATAAAGAGCTGACGCCAATTATCACCACACAAACTCACCAGCGAGGTCGTAACCACGATCTCTTTCTCTCCAGCGTAACTCATTTTTCCTGGGGCAAATTTCGGCAAAAATGATGGAAGAGGATATCCATGGACAAATCTATTTCCAACAGTACGTCCCCCACACGTCCCCAGACCTCTCCCTACTCCCGCTACCCCACTTCTGACCCCACAAATACCCCTACACCGATTCCCAACACTACCGACGCCACCCTTCAGCCACAATGGCCCTGACTTTGGCGATCGTTGCTAGATCTCCCGCGGGAGCTCTCACCACCGCCACTCCCCACACACGTCGTTAAACAAACCGCCGTAATATCCCTATTGCAAAACACCCTATCTGTAGCCCACAAACCACCCCCCACCCACTCCTCGAGCCCCCAATGCCCCGTTTTACACACCCGTATCCTCCTCGATATCCTCGCCCCATGGACGCACCCCTTTAACCCCCCCTTCTAACCCCCCCCTCGCCCCCCCTCGCCCCAGACACACCATGAGCCACTTCGTTCGCGCCTCAAAGTTCCGCCACGTCTACTCAGACCCTCCCAAGGCGGAGCACTCCTGGTCTGGCCACAGGTAATTATTTTGCTAGGCCCGCCTCGAATGAATAACCGTCTCCTCCAAAATGTTGTGAACTTTCATATCTCGTCAACGCCGCAAAAAAGCTAACACCGCGCCACTTTTCCATCCTCCACGCGTAGACTTGCCACCACCACCGGCGAGCAGGTGAGAAACGCGGTTACTAGAGTGACATTTTAGCCTAACGTACCGTATCCACGACAATAACTTCGGAGGAGTTACAAAAAGTACTCCTCCGAAGTAAACCGCCAAAATTCCTCGCCCTAACCCAAGCCCCACCCGCCCCCGCCCCCGCAGTGCTACATCAAGGCCTCCGCTAAGTACTTCGCGATCGCCGTCTCTGGCGGCGGAGGACCCTTCGTCGTCGGCGACTTGAGCAAGCCCGGCCGCTTCGATGGCCAGGCCTTCAAGGTGAGCCCGGAAATGTTTTCCTACCCCCGCTCCACCCCTCCCCCTTCCTAACCCCCCCCCCAAACCAACCAGGTCCAAGGCCACTCCAGCTCCGTCCTTGATTTTGACTGGAACCCCTTCGACGACTCCATGGTCGCCTCCGCCTCCGACGACTCCACCATCAAACTCTGGCAGATCCCCGAAGGCGGCCTCACCGCCAACCTCACCGAGCCTTTGGTCGACATGAGGGGACACGGGAGGAAGGTCACGCTATTGAGGTACAACCCTACGGCGGCGAATGTTTTGGCGAGTTGCTCTGGAGATATGACTGTTAAGGTGAGACAATGTAGTGGGGGGAAGGAATCGGCGACGAGCGGCGAGCAGCGAGCGAAGCGAGCCGTGGAGCGAAGCGACCAGTTAGTCCAGAATGTTCTTAATGTGATGAGGAGCGAGAGCGACGCATTCTTGTCGCTTCGCTCCTCGTTGTCGTCGTTCGCTCCCTGCTGCGTCTCACTTTCATCCTCCGCGGCTTTACCTACGATCTATTCTAACAACTCTCGCCTCGCGCTCTTACAGATCTGGGATGTCGAGAAGGCTGAGGCCATCACCACCTTCACTGGAAACCAGGAGCTCACCCAGGACATCGTCTGGGACTACAAGGGAGACTTGCTCGCCGCGTCTTGCAAGGACAAGAACACCAGGGTCATCGATCCCAGGACGGGAACCGAGACCGCCGCCTGGCAGCCTCATGAGGGATCCAAGTCCGTCAAGCTCACTTACCTCGGCGCCTCTGGAAAGCTCGCAACTGTCGGATTCACCCGCCAGTCCCAGCGTGAGCTCAAGGTGAGAAGAGGAGTGAACACATCGGAGCTCGCGGCCTATTGATTCCACAGTAGAAGAAGAGCGCATCGTCGCTGAGCGAAGCGGCGAAGGCTCTACACTACTGGTATTACGACATTACGATTATTTTAAACTAACACATCGCTTCGCTCCTCTCTCTGGCTCGCTCTAGATCTGGGACCCCAGGTCCACTGCCGCCCCCCTCTCCAGGGTCGACATCGACCAGGCCGCGGGAGTTATTATGCCCTTTTACGATCCTGACACTAACATGCTCTTCCTTACCGGAAAGGGAGACGGAAATGTGCGATACTATGAGTTCGTGGACAACGATCCCTGGTGCTTCAGCCTCAGCGAGGTGAGAAATGAGAAACTGTGAAAATACGACAATTACGCGAATCACGTACTAGTAGCATTTTATACTAACTCGTCGCTTCGCTTCGCTCCTCGGCTCGCTTCGCTCGTTCGCTCCCCCCTCCCCAGTTCCGATCCACCACCTCGTGCAAGGGTATGTGCATGGTCCCCAAGCGCGCCAACAACATCATGGGCTGCGAGACAATGAAGCTTCTGAAGCTCACCCCCAATGACGGTGTTCAGGCCCTTAGCTTCATCGTCCCCAGGAAGTCTGACGCCTTCCAGGACGACATCTTTCCCGACGCCAACGCCCCCGTCGCCGCCCACACCGCCGACGAGTGGATGGCCGGATCCTCGAAGGATCCCGTCAAGATGTCCCTTGACCCCGCCAACGCCGGAAGCGCCCCCGGATCCGGAGCCCCAAAGAAGGCCTTCAGAACCGTCTCCACCTTGTCCAAGGAGCTCGACGAGGCCCAGAAGCGCATCGAGTACTTAGAGTCCAAACTCAAGGGAGCAAGGTGAGAAGAGTTGGAGTTGAGACTGTTGAGGATGTATCGGCGTCATTTCTTTACTACTCGTTTTTAACACTCGCCGCAGCATCGAGTACTAAACTGAGTACTAAACTTCGTAGATTTTTAGTGATTTGGGATAGCGGTTTTACACACAAGCGGCTCCGCAGTCGCGATATAAAGAGTGGGGTGGGTTGGGGGTGGGTGGGGGGTGGTTACTTGGGTGCGGAGGGGAACAAGGGGGGAATGAAGACAAACATTAGTTCGACAAAAATTTACTTCTTCGTTCCATCAAATTTATTCCAAAAACACTCTCCCTATTATACACAACCAATACTTAAACTAATTCAGCCTATCCCTCTCCTTCTTTCCACACATGAAAACGCAAAACCCGGGAATCAAAAGAAACATCCCTGCACCCGTGAGCACCATCGCGAACGCCGCAGCGTTCAACTTATCGATCTCCGGATCGTTAAGTTTGATGCAACTATAGTTGGGGCAGGTGTATCCTATGTCTTGGAGGTAGGTTTTGATTTCTTCTGAGTCGTGGTCTTCGTGAACTTCGTCTTCTTCATCTCCGTGATTAGAGTCGTGGGATTCTGAGGAGGGTTCCCAGCAATCGACAATCTCAGTTGGCCTAAACAAACCTACTCGCGCTTCTACCGTGGCCACCATAATCCTAAGACGAGCTTAACGAGGAGCGAAGCGACGAGTTAGTTTAGAGTGTTCTTAATGCGAGGAGCGAGAGCGACTTATCCTCGTTGCTTCGCTCCTCACTGGGCTTCGTCCTCTTGTGTAAAACCCGCTCACCTCCAAATCCTCACACTCTCCCCTCCTATAACTCTCCATAAAATACCTGTACAAAACCCCATCATCCTCATACGTATTAACTTCGCTTGTAGAATTAACTCTCCTCCCAAACACGTCCTCCTCTACTCCTAAAATGAACCACGTATCATAATTATCATAGCGAATATCAACGTTTCTGTATTCCTCGCAACAGTCCCTCCCGCCATTTGTATCGCTATTGCAGTTGGAACGTTGTCTTTCGCATATCTGCTCGTTTTTTATTTCTCGCTCCCAGAGGACGTACTTTATTTGACAGCGACGTTGGGAGAAGTCGGATTCAGGATTCATGGCGGCGGCTGAGAAGAGCGGCGAGCGAAGCGACGAGTTAGAATCAATAAAAATGCACTGTCAGCGAGGAGTACGAGGAAAGGTCACATTGCTCCTCGCTATTACATGAATAATCATGCATTGTCAGTTCGTCGCTTTGCTCCTCGTTGTCGTCTTTCGCTCCACCTTATCTCACCTTCATCCGCTGCAGCTTTACCTAAAATATTAAGCACGACGCCTAACATAAAAAAAAACGAAGCCTAAAACAAAAAAGCAGCACGACCCGTTCTCTTTCTTAACGACGGTGCCTGGGGCTGACTCTTGGGGTTGGGTGGTACTGGGGGGTTTGGAGAATTGAGGGACTGCTTGAGGCATTTGAGAGTATTGGGGTTAGGGTTGGCCGCCGGAGGACTGGGGTTGGCCTAATACCTGGCCCATCTGTTGCATGAACTGGGGTTGTCCGCCGAACTGGGGTTGACCACCCATCTGTTGCATCTGAATGCCGGGTTCTTGGCCGGCCATGCCCATGGGTTGTCCTGTCCCCGTTGCCATGGGCATGGCAACGGGCATCCCCGCTCCACCCTGCTGCTGCTGCATCTACTGCATCATCATAATCTGCTGCTGCACCATCATTTGCTGTTGTTGTTGTTGGTCGGGTTGCATCATTTTTTCTTGTTGAAAGCTGGGCGTGCTTTATAGTTAGAGAGTTAATGAAACAGTGTTCTAAAGCTTCTACCGACCAGTCTTCAAAAAAATTCCCCGTTCCAAACTCTGCACCTTGCTGCGGGGCACAGAAACTGGTTATTTTCCCCCTTCGGCGTACCTGAAAAATCCCTGGAACAATTTTTACATGGCAGTTGCGAAACTTCTCCCCTCCCCCGTTCGATAGCCTTAGCATCCCATATTGCCCCAAAACGACCACGCACTCAAACAAATAAACTCCGCACATATCTGCATACGTATAAAGACCCCCCTTCCATGGCTGAAATTCCCCCCCCTGCGTCCCATCCTCCCCAATCCACTTCCCCAACGCTAGAGGACCTAGCCGGCTCCCCTCCCCTCATCTCCCCCTCCTCCTCATCCCCCTCTCAACCTGTCCCCTCCGGTCCACCTCCTGCGGATGAAAGTGATGATAAAGCGTCGCCTAATAGCAGGACGGGATTGCATTTGAGGGCGAGGGCTAAAAAAATACTTGCTAAGAGCACGAGTGTGATTGCGAGGAGTGAGGGAAAGGCTACTCTGTTTGAGAAGGTGAGGGTTGGGGGAGGGGGTGGGGCGGCGGGGGATGAAACAGAAAGAGGGACATTACGAACTACGGAACAACATTTATTGCTGTTGTAAAATCTTACGCTAACTGTGTTCTGCTGTGTATCTCTCTCTCTCTCTCTCTCTCTCTCTCACGTCGTTCACCCACAGTGCACCAAAGACGACTTCTCGCTTGACGACGTCGTGCTTCACCTGAGCAAGAACCCCAAGGACATCACTGGCGTGGGCGAATACGGTCAGACGCTGTTACACCAGCTTTGTGGTTACGGGGGAAGTGTGCCTACTTTGGTAGTTAAGGAGGTGAGATGAGATGAGTGTAGCGAGCAGTGGAGCGAAGCGACGACAAGGAGGAGCGAAGCGACGAGGATGTGCCGCTCTTACTCCTTGTTTTAATAACGCTCTAAACTAACTCGTCGTCGCTTCGCTCCTTCGCTCCTCGTAGATCGCCGCGGACTACCCCTCAGCCCTATCCCTCAAGGACTCGCATGGAGAGACTCCAATCGAACTGGCCAAGAAAAACCCCGCCATGCAACAAAGCACCGTCGAAATGCTCACGTACCTATCCGCCGGAGACATCAAGGTTCTGCAGTCGTACCCGGATTTGCTGAACGCGATAGAACAGAAGAAGAAGAAGAATGCGAAGTTTTTGAGCATGAAGAGTAGTATGGGGAGTGTGGGGAGAGGGGG